>OVAN01008325.1:0-18324 GCA_900406275.1 Anastatica hierochuntica | reverse complement strand
GGTCGCAATTTCGTCGCAAATTTGCGACCACAAAATTTCCTCGCAATTTTTCCTCGCAAATTCGTGTATTTTCTTGTAGTGCAAGTAAGAAAATTATTTATGATAATTCATCTTCTCATGCATTTAAAACGAAAATTCCAGAATCATTCATTTTCTCTACAATCATTCATTCATATGGTGTGACTCCCCTTTCACCTTTTTTCTTTTTGTATATGGAGTTAAAGACGAGAGCTATTACAGAGTTCTGGATTTCGCTGATCGAGAACGTGTAGAGTTTTTTGGCGTTATTATGAATATCTACTGCTAACACCGATTCCAATTCTCAAATCTCCTACTCTCTTTTTCCTCGATGGATTCTTACCCTCATGCAAAGATGATCCTCAATCGATTGTATGGAATTTTCAAGGCTTGGAGAACGAGAGTTGCAGATTGTAGGGAATTTTATCCTAGTAACATCATCGTCCTTCCAATATACTTCTTCTTCCTCTTCTGGTTTGGCTTCACCGAGGAAAGGAAAACCACGATGGACACGGGATTTCAAAATCTATGGTGATCATGTTCTCGAGCCTTAAGTGATCTAACATTTTCAATTATTTCTAATTGGTTATTTTCAATAGATCACGATGAAACTGGACGGGCTCAATCGTCGTAAACCAAAAAATCTTCGTCGATTCGAAGCCTTTCTTCAATCAGCGACACGAACATGATCTACAATTCGGTCGATAAGAAAAGGAGGAGGAAATCACTTAAATCAATGGGTTATCAAACAGGTATCGCCTTCACACTCGCTTCTTGAGCCATCTTTCTGCAATCTTTTCCCTCTCTGACCCATTAATATTGATGTTACTATTGTGCTGTGTGGAATGAATACATGCTTAGCATCATGAAAGATTTGAAGAGCACATAAATTTACGAGAATGATGGTATATAATGACCCATTAAAAAGGCATCTTCTTATACTATCTTCCATCATTTTTCCATATTGTTAATGGAAAATATAATTAAATATCAAGATTTTTTCTAATGAAAGTTTTAGTCTTTGGGAGGTCCGACCAAGAAATTTGATGAATGTGTTTTATTTCATATATTTCTCTATGAAAGTTCTCATATGGCCTTAATCTTGATGTCAATTGAATTTACTTTGTAGCAACAGTCGAGGGAGACACAATAACTGGTGGTGGCTTGATTGTAGCAGTTAGGTCACAACGATCTGAAAAGAAAAGACTCCAGAAACAAGAATGATAAAGTAGAAGCTTCTTTGAAAAAGATACTAATGACCCAAACAATGTAACTTTTTTTTATCCATTGTAAGTATCTACTTCACAAGAGATAAAGATCCATCATGTGAACATATCATATTTTAACAAAAGTTTTGTTTGTTTTTTCTCGGTTAAAAGTTTGAAAAAAGAATCCATTAATTTCCATTAGAGAAATGGTAGCATGATGCTTATAAGCTAGTTTTGTACTGCTCTATTTTACTGGAAAGAGATTTAAAGTTACACCACAAAATTGTCCACAAATCATAACATACGAACTCTCGTAGTAATATTCTCAAAGGCCAGGTCCTAATATAGAAAATATTCTAATATAAATGATTTGTTTACACTTTTTTTGTTATAAAATGATTTGTTTACACGCAACTTATGTATCAACTCTTTATATGCACTTTGTGCACATGTATTTATAAACGCCTATAATGTTATCGTTGAGATGGAAAGAGAACAGAATAATCTGATAGCTTTCATTTAAAATATTTGGTCATATATGTCTCAGGAAGGCTGGAGAGGATCAAAGACAAGGTTCTAGTGAAAGCCTACAACGTAAATTAAGGAATCAAGAGAGCATCGCCGCGGCATCATAATAAGTATGTCTGCAAGGTACCATAAGGGCTTAATTCACTTTCGACGAAAGGTATGTCATTTCGATGTTAGATATCGGTCTCTTACTGATTAAATTATTACCTATTCAAACTCAAACCCACTGTTTCTTTTTTCCTTTCGTAGTTGGATACCCGGTTTAAAGGTGTACTTAAGATGGTGAAGTTGCTTTTAGTTTGTAATACGTATAGTTATTCTTGACGCTTAGGCCTTCTACGCTAAATGATCGTCTGGGTTGCCTATTTCTTTTGCTTCTTGGTATGTTTCCTTCTCTGCTTCTTCTCGCTGTGTATCTAAATCGTGTTGTTCAGACAATCTTTGGAGGTTGAAACTTGGTGGCAAACTTGATGAAGACTTCTGAGTGGTTGTGGCATGAGAAAGCGGTCCAGAAGGTGGTGGCAGAGGGATGATTAAAGAAAACTTGATGAAGACTTCTGTTTCAATTGTTTTTATGTGAAAAAACAAGAAATTTGCAAATATGTGTCCTTACAATAACTATATAAATCTTATATTTTTTAGTTGGAGAACGGTGGTTTCTCCTTTCTTTAAGTTGTAATCAACGGGTGAAGTGCTCTGAAAGTGTTGTTCCCTTTCTTCTGTTTTTTTCATCTTATTCAGATAAGATTCCGAGATGGTTTAGTTGTTTTGAAAGAATTGCTTATGTTAGATTCGAAATTAACACTCAGAAATTTGGAAGTAGGATATTACTTCATGTAATCATGTAGTGCTGCTTGGAAATCATATGTTTCGATTCTTTTTCGATAAAAGCATGTCGAACACGACCACCTGCAAATGCTTCAAAGAAGTATACTAAAACAACTTCTACAATTTTTACATGTAGGTGTGTCTCCACGGCAAGTAAGTACCTATTTTTCTTCAACACAAACTACAAAACATCTACAAGACAACAAATCCCTTTGGTTAGATTAGATGAACATCATGGGAAAAAATCTGTAAAGTTATATGTTTAATTTTAGATTTTCAAATAACCTTGGTAGTAGAATATTTAAAAAAAAAAACATAGTTGCATATGTATAATGGAATCATGGAAATCTGCGAACACAAAAAGAAAATTTAGTCATTTTATAAATTCTGGAAAATAGAATTTATTTTTCATTTCTTTTCTATGTTTTCATATTACGTTTTTAACGGGAAAAAGTTGTTGATTTACGTTTTTGGAGAGAAAATCGACGGATTTAAGTTTCGCCGGGAAAATTCGTGGAACATTATTATTAAAATAATGGAACATTATTAATCTCAGTAAATTTGTTATGATTATGTTCTACAAGTTTTTTCGTATGTATAAAATATATCATGAGATTATTATTATTTAAAGAATAATAGTGGTACATGTATAAAATATACAGAGAAAATATTAAAAATTTTATATAATGTAAATTTTTGGGTTTATGTAAAATTGTTGGGGCGCTAGACATTAAATTTATGTAAATATAATCTAAAAATGTTCAAGTGAAAACGAATGAAAGATATAAAAATGAATTTTTTAGAATATATAAAGAAACTTAAGAAACCAAAAAAACATCAAATTTTGAAGGGAAGAGCAAAAATAGTTTGTATATATATGAGACTTTTGAGAGCATATTCTTCTGGTGTAATTGATGTAATTTTATTTTTATATAGTAAAATTGTGTGTCAAGAATAAACTATATTCCAAAAATAAAAAAAAAGATTACTTTAGAAGTGATTATGCTGACTTTATCGAGCATTTTAATATTGTAATTGTGATTCGTAATGATTTGAAAGAAAGATAAATTAGCGAGTATAACTAAAAGATAGATAGCTAAATATATTAATCATGAAAGTGAGAGAGTTAAAAAAAATATTTTGAAGTTGTTCGACAAAGAAAAAGATGTTTTATAGAAAGGATAAGTTTGTGAAACCAAAACAAGTACTATAAAACTTAATTTTAGTAAAAAAAATAAATAAGTAAACTTTTTTCGTTTAATAGTTTCAAATAATGCATTCAAAATATAAAAATGTATTAAAAGAGAAGAATATGAAATTCTAAGTAAATATAAAAAGAAAACAATTTTATATTAATGTGCATTTGTGTATTTTTTTAATACTTAATACATATAATTGAATGCATTGCCAAATATTTTTAAGTTATATTTAAAAAATGTTGCAAATTTATTCTCTTTCAAATATTTCAAACATAAAATTAATGGAATTATTATAGTTGATAGAAATCTAGAAAAAAAATCGCTAATTCTCACTTGATAATATTTTACTTAATTATTTTAAAATTTTAATTTAATTAAACATTGTATAAAATTATAGATATAAGTGAAAATCTTGATTAAATAAAAATATTGCTAATAGCATGTAATTTCAAACTACAAAAAAACACTTTTTAAAAAAGTGAATGGTAATAAAGTTTTCTATATGTAGAAAGCAATATTTTTGGTTCTAAAAATGAAATGTCGAATGACAATTCTAACAATATAAACAAAATGTATAACACATAACGTGCGGGAAATTCTCCTAATAATTTCTTTTTTAAAAAAGAGAGAGTGAGATGACTCTTTAAAATCTCTCATTTGACACTTGTAACAATATTCTTGGCTATACATTTCTCATATATTAAAATTTAAATAAATAATTAAATTAAATTTTTGATAAAAATTAATTAAATTAAATTAAGAGAAATTATAGTGGATATTACAAAAAAAAATATTTAAGAATCAAGGAAAAACAAAAAACACCTCTTTCTCTCTTTCTCACTACAAAGTCTAATGTACCCTTGCACTTGCTCCTCACGCGCATCCTTCTTCTCCTTTAGTAGTTTTGTTTTTTTCTTTTTCTTTTCTTTTCTCTCTCTCTCTTCCTTTCAATTTCCCTTTTTCTTTTGTTTTTTATTTTCTTGTTTAAAAAAAGTTTTATTATAATTTTCAATACGAAAAAATTGGCTTTTTCGCATATATCATAATTTGGATTTTTAAAATCGAAAATATATTTAGTTATGAAATTTATAATAATGTTATACATTACTTATTTGCAAAATATTTTTCTTTTTTAATAGTAATACAACTTTTTTATATTGTGCCAATTTTGAAATGCACTCTGCGATACATAAAAATTTAATTTTTTGTTACTTAATGTTTCTCCTCGTAATTTTTGTTACTACTTTACCAATGTTGTCAAATTTTATCCCCCCCACAATAATTCTCCGAACCAAACATTTTTAAAAAATTTCTTTAATTTTTACCACTTCTAATAGTGTCTTACATTTTTCATTCAATTTTTCATTATAAGTGCATATAATAAATATATTAACTTAAAATTTTATTTATCTTTCTTTACGTAACTGCGCAATAGCAGTTCTATTTTTTTAGTAGTACTATTTTTTCGTGTTTTATCAATTTTAATATGTATCTTTCCATACGCAAAACATTAAATTTTTTACTTTTAATAAGCTTCCCAGTAATTTTTCGATTTATGTTTCATTATAAACAAAAGTTCACATAATTTGTACATTTTTCACCAATGTTTAACTTAGTAAGTAAATTATCTATAATAATTACAAATTTGTTATTCATTTTAAATAGTATTACTATTTTTTACCAATATTATCAAAATTCCCCCCTCCCCGCCCAAAATTCCCTAAACCAAACATTTTTAATTTTTTTTTAATTTTAACCACTCTCCGTAATGTTTAACTCTCTCCGTAAAAAGTAGTATGTCTATTAAAATAGACATTCTATTTTTTTGTCAAATAGTATCCAACTTTTTTAAGTATGGTTTATGACTTCTTTTATTGAAAGTGTATTTAAATTTTAATATTGGTATATGTAGTTGCTATTTTTAATTTCATATTATTTTGAAATATAAAAACCTTCATATTTGACCGTAGTAGAATTACTATTATTATAGTAATTCTATTTTTGAAAAAAAATGTTCCTCTTCAATCATTTAAGAAATATATATCCGTTTTTAAAATTTTAAAATATGTCTAATGTGAAAAAAATATACTTTCTTTTTGTATAGTTACACTTTTTATTTACTATTTTAAAAACAAATACAAATGCAAATAAATTGTTGAGAGATTTTATGTAAAGAGGAAAGGGAGAAAAAAATTCTCACACTCGCCATAAAAAAGAGGGTGGAGAATTTGAGTGACAAAAAATTTATAACTTCTTAAATAATAAAAAGTATAGTTCAAATACTTAACTAATCGTTCTCTTTGTTATATTACCTTAATTCACCCTTAAATTAATGGATAAGCTTTGATATGGAATTTTGTGGTTGTTTTTATGTTAGAATGGAACAACAATTTCAAAAAGGCTATAAATTGTCTACTCGACAACTCTAAAGATTATTGTAGTAAAAGATCTCATCATGCCTTTATTCACGCCTTCTCAAACTACCCGGGAAGTGTTGGCACGCGCAACGCGTGCGAAGTTGGGAGAATTTCGAACACCGAGAAAGAAAAAAAAAAACAAGTTTTTTTTGTTTTGAAAGGAGAAAAAAAAAATATTTCTCGTCTACAAGATGGTCGCGTGGTGCTGCTTCGTCGTTTTAAAAGACACACAGAGAAAGAAAGGAAACCCTAAAGCTATAGACGAAAACACGAATCGTGCCTCTTCCTCCGCCCCACTCGCTCTTTTAGATCGCGTGAACAACACTCACCTTTTCTCTCTCGCCAGATCGAAAACCCCAACTCGCATCGATTGGCGCGTGCGTCCCTTCTTCTTCTTCTTCGATTCATCATCTTCTTGAAGATCTTCTCTCTTTCGATTGTTCTTGTTTCCATTTCTCTCCTCTTCGTACCCAGGTACTTTTCAATTTTTGTTTCCCTTTTCTGGGTTTCATAGTGAAACAAACAAACAAACAAAAATTGACGAATTTGTACAGTGTTTCGATCAATTTTGTAAATTCTTGATTCGAGAAGAGCTTCCTCATGTGTTAGAACCTTGGGCGATGATGAAACTACCCCTTTGAATTTAGCTGCAAAGTACTCTTTTTTTTTGGGAATTGTAAAATGCTTGTGGTAGTTTAAGGATGAGAAGATGCAGATAAAAATGGCAACTTTCTTTTATGCTCTGATTTGAATTGAACATTCGTCATGCCTACATTCTTCGGTTCAAACTTGTGCAGTGTTGCAGGAACGAAATCTGCTTCCACATATTAGGAAAGCTCTTTCCCATGGATATAGATCTTCGACTTCACTCAGGTGACCTCTGCAAAGGAGGAGATGATGACGATGATGGTAGGGGACTTGATAATGTACTGCAGAATGATCACAAGCTTCATGACGCTGTCGAAGATATCGATATTGGCAAAATCGAGGATGTCACCGTCGAGGTTGTACATACGGATGATGGTCCAGGTATGGGCATTGTTCCCTCGGGGGAGTTGGTTGAGTACAACACCGAGGGTATGATGAATCTTGAACCACTCAGTGGTATGGAATTCGAGTCGCACGGTGAAGCGTATTCATTCTACCAAGAGTATGCTCGAGCTTTTGGGTTTAACACTGCGATACAGAACAGCCGTCGGTCTAAAACGACGAGGGAGTTTATTGATGCGAAGTTTGCTTGCTCTAGGTATGGTACCAAAAGAGAATATGAGAAATCCTTTAACCGACCACGTGCTAGACAAAGCAAGCAAGATCCCGAAAATATGGCTGGTAGGCGGGCATGCGCAAAAACCGACTGCAAAGCTAGTATGCATGTTAAGAGAAGGCCGGACGGGAAATGGGTTATTCACAGCTTTGTGAGGGAGCATAATCATGAGCTCTTACCTGCACAAGCAGTGAGCGAACAGACTCGAAAGATATATGCTGCCATGGCTAAGCAGTTTGCTGAATACAAAACTGTCATCAGCCTAAAAAGCGATCCGAAAAGTTCTTTTGAAAAAAGTCGGAATTTATCAGTGGAAACAGGGGATTTCAAAATCCTGCTTGACTTCTTGTCACAGATGCAAGTTTTGAATTCCAACTTCTTTTATGCTGTAGATCTTGGCGATGATCAGCGGCTGAAGAATGTATTTTGGGTTGATGCAAAGAGCAGGCATGACTATGGCAGTTTTTGTGATGTTGTTTCTCTTGACACCACTTACGTGAGGAACAAGTACAAGATGCCACTTGCTCTTTTTGTTGGAGTGAACCAGCACTACCAATATATAGTCCTCGGGTGTGCCTTAATATCCGACGAAAGTCCAGCAACATATTCTTGGTTGATGAAGACATGGCTGAAAGCGATGGGGGAACAAGCTCCAAAAGTTTTGATCACTGAGCTAGACGTTGTAATGAACAAGATTGTGCCTGAGATCTTCCCCGGTACTCGACATTGCGTTTTTCTTTGGCATGTATTGAACAAGGTCTCTGAGAATCTTGGTCAAGTTGCAAAGCAACATGAAAATTTTATGCTGAAGTTCGAGAAGTGCATCTATAAATCATGGAGAGAAGAAGACTTTGCAAGAAAATGGTGGAAGATTCTTGATAGATTCGGCCTCAAAGAAAATCAGTGGTTGCACTCATTATATGAAGACCGCAAGAAATGGGCACCGACCTACATGTCTGATGTTCTTTTGGCCGGGATGTCTACTTCTCAAAGAGCCGATAGTATTAATGCTTTCTTCGATAAGTATGTGCATAAGAAGACTAGTGTACAAGAATTTGTGAAACTATATGACACAATTTTGCAAGATAGATGTGAAGAAGAAGCTAAAGCTGATTCTGAAACATGGAACAAGCAGCCAGCGATGAAGTCTCCGTCGCCATTTGAGAAGAGTGTTTCTGAATTCTATACTCCTGCAGTATTCAGAAAGTTCCAGACAGAAGTCTTGGGTGCAATTGCTTGTAGTCCCAGAGAGGAGAGCCGAGACGCAACATGCTCTACTTTTCGAGTTCAGGATTTTGGAAACAAGCAGGATTTTGTGGTTACATGGAACCAAACAAAGTCTGAAGTCTCTTGTATTTGTCGGTTATTTGAGTACAAAGGCTATCTCTGCAGACACACGCTTAATGTTCTCCAGTGTTGTCTTCTTTCTTCCATCCCCTCGCAGTACATACTGAAGCGATGGACAAAAGATGCAAAGAGCCGGCATTTTTCAGGAGAACCTCAGCAGCTGCAGACCAGGCTGCAGCGGTATAATGATTTGTGCCAACGAGCACTAAAGTTGAGTGAAGAGGCATCCTTCTCTCAAGAGAGCTACAATATTGCATTCATTGCCATTGAAGAAGCTTTGGGAAATTGTGCTGGTGTTAATACTTCCGGCAGAAGTCTTCAAGATGTGGTCACGTCCCCAACTCAAGGTTTGATTTCCATCGAGGAGGATAACCAAATCAGAAGTGGAGGCAAAACAAGCAAGAAAAAGAATCCAACTAAGAAAAGAAAGGTAACATTCTTGTTTACAACTGTGTATACAACTTAAGATTTTTTTTTCCTTGGTTAAGGGATTTTATGCTTTGCAAGTCTAATTGTCCCAAGTACGGATTGCAGATGAACCCAGAGCAGGAGGTTTTGCCAGTTGCGGCGCCAGAAAGCTTGCAACAGCTGGTGTGTCTTCGTTGATATGTGTAGTTATCGCACGTGCACATAGCTCTGTTAAGCTTGAGCTCCATATTATTTAAGATTCAAACTTTTAATGGCAGGATAAGCTGAGCCCAAGGGCAGTCGGTATAGAAAGTTATTATGGAACACAGCAGAGCGTACAAGGAATGGTAAATAATCTCATTCTCTTATATAATTAGATTAATATGTCATGTAATCTTGGTCCATTGTGTGTGTTAACAGGTCCAGCTGAACTTATTAGGGCCAACTCGCGATAATTTCTACGGGAATCAACAAACGATTCAAGGATTGGTATGAAAATCGACCGTGACACTTATGTGAATAAACTAGCTTCTGCAGTTTTTTTTTCTTTTCATTAGCTTTGGATAAAAACAAAAAAATTCCCCGGCTGGTTTTCTGTAGCGACAGTTGAACTCGATAGCACCAGGCTACGACAGTTACTACACTGCTCAGCAAGGCATCCATGGACAGGTTCCTAATAACTGTTCTCAAAGCTGTTAAGAGTACTTACAATCTTTTAACAATACTGCCGAAAGAATTGATGATCATTTTTACTTTGTTCGTTGTAGGGAGTTGATTTTTTCCGTCCTCCCAATTTTACTTACGACATACGGGTAAGCTTAGTTACAGATTTATCTCCTTTTACCATATTTGTATCATCTGGTCCTCTTTGTTCATGGAAACTCTGAGAAACACACATGTTAATCACCATACGCAGGACGATCCTAACGTGAGGACTACGCAGTTACATGAGGACGCGTCTAGACACTCTTGAACCAAGCTATAACCAAACTACATATCGAAGCTTACAGTCTTGTGGAAGAAAGATTCAAAACTCGTAAGAACAGAAGGCAACAAGCACTAGAAGCACTCTGTTTTGCGATGAGGTTTGGAACAGAAAGACAAGGATGCACTGCCTTTTTTTATCTTGTCAAAGTGGGAAATAGGATGTTGTATTTGTTTCGCTTTATAATCCCAGAGAATTACATCCTGTTAATATTGTTTGTGTTTGTATTAGTTCTGATGATCATTTGTCTGTTCTATTTGAAAGGAGAGGGAAAAAGAATGTTTAGAGGATAATCTATATTTGTTGACTCTTGCTCATTCTTTTGATTAAGTTTTTTTTTTTTTTAGTTTGGATTAATGGTATTGTTTGTTCTTTGATCCCAATCTTATCTATTCGATTTTGTGGAATATAATCTCGTTTTTGTAATAAATACATAATCATCTCTACAAGAGCTTGAAGATTTCTTGCATCTTGCCTTTGGGAATCGTATGTTAAAATAGGTTTATCGTCGTCTTCCTGGTTTGGTTTATTTCGGATTTTTCGTGGTTTTTGAAGTAATATAAGGTCCGGTGGTTCGTGACTCTTCTTTTGGGAACAATATAAAGAGCACTTTCATCAATCCAAATAATGTTAGTTCTATTTATTTTGTATTCTAAACTTACAATTGTGGATGGTTAAAACTCTCTAGTAAAACTTTAGTTTAATGGTATTAGGTTTTGGCTCCGAAAATATCTTGTTGGACTCCTCGACTCTTGGTTCCGAAAAAATTGTGCCTTTGCCCGCATTGCGTCTTTTGGTTGATTGCTGTAACTTGATTGTTATTATCAATAATATACTCTAGTCTCGAAATAAAAAACAAACAAACAAATACATAATCATGCATCTTCTACACGTAGCATTTGATTAGAAAAACTGCACCAAACTTAGTGGTTGAATTTGATGAATAACAAAAAAACATAATTTAAGGGGAAAAATCATAGCTACTTTGCTAATTATATTTTTTTTCAAAACGAAAACTGTAAAAACGAGACACCTTTAGAATTTGATTTTCTCACTAAACTTTTAGGAATTTTTGACAAAATTGACTAAGATACCCTTATATAAATGTAACAAATGAATCTTTAAAAAGAATGTAAAAAACTGAAAAATATAAACATGCACAAAAAGTATCTCAATGTGTTTTACATTTTTTATTCACACATCCCATCAATTTTTTTGTTGGATTTTTGGTTTCTAAAAAGTTATTTAATAAAAATTTCAATTATACAAAAAAATTATCGATTTTTTTAGAAATTCATCATAACTTGAATTTTAAATATATACTAGGATTTTACCCGCGTTATATGCAAAATTATGGTTTTTTAATATTTAATAAAAGACTAAATTTTTTAAAATAATTAAAACATATGATGCTATTTTTCCAAAAAGTGGTCTTAATTAAGCCGTGATAAATTGAATCATACTTCTCTTTTTGAAAATTTTTTTGTTCTAACAATACAATAAAAAAAACTATAACATATTTTTAAAAAATATATAAATTTTGAAAAAAAATCATTATAGTTAAAAAGTGTTTGGCAAGAGGTTTAACATAGTTTTAGAGACAATAATTTTATTTTACTAATTTTTAAAAAATTTATATTTATCAAAAAAAATACAAAACTATAACTTATTTATATAACTAAATTAGTCTTTTAGCTTTTTTATTTTTAATCAATTTTAGAAAAGCGGGATTTTCTATATTACATAATTTATTGCCTATATATATATTAATATTATAGTTAAAGTATATTTTTATATAAATATATTTTATTTGAATTTATTTTAAGTCATGATTGTAAGAATAATTTTAATTAAAGATTCATTCACCTATTTAAAAAATTAAATATACTTAACTTGATTATTTTTATAAAAAATATAGAATATTTGGTTTTTTGAATAGTAGAAAATAATCTAGATGATATGTTTGGTAATATGATTTACTTAATTCTTGGATTGTAGATTTTTTAAATATTTTGTTAATACCATTCTACCCTAATGAAGTTTTATTTTCTTTTCCTTATATATTTTATTTCTAATGCCATATTCTGTAATTTTTTTACAAATTAAAGGTTATTCTTTCAAATGTACTTCCCAACTAATAATATATATATATATATAATATTTTATGAATTACATAATACATGTAAATAATAATTTTTTTCTTATAATAATACTACTTTGTCAATATGTATATACCATTTCCTTCCTCTCTTCGAATACTCCCAAATTATTTTTCATTATTTTATAATCTCTCCTAATATATATTATTATTTACATTTAAATTTCATCCATAATTTGATATTCATTTGTATTTTATATTTTCAAATTTTATCTTAATAATTACTCCCTCAATAGAGAGGAGCAAGTGGGCCAGTGGTTGCACCACCTCTGCATCCATCTCACCTAACCAGGGTTCGAACCCTGCACCTGACTTTTGTGAGAGGAACTATTTGCCACTAGGTTACGATGACAAAAAAAAAAAAATTACTCCCTCAATAATTTCATACTTTAAAGGCTTCTATGATGAACAATTATCTTTTACATCACAATTAATTAATTCAACCCACTATGATTTATTCACCTAACTACCATTAATTCACATCAATATAATTGTTTCATTGGACTATAAGTTGAATAATTACATTTAGTTTATATTATAAAGTATTTATGTTATGTACCCACATAATTACCCTTTAACATAAGGGCTGGTTGTTTAGTTTGTAAAATGTGCAATTGTATTATAAACTTCAGTCAGTTAATTTGATCCACTATAATCAATTAAACTTATAATATAGTACATACACAAAAATAGTATTTCTATTTTTCCTTTGACGTTATATGGAAATTTTTTTAAAATTTTTGTTTATATATGTGTGTGTGCGCGCGCGTTGATATTAAAATTTACAATGTTGGCGGAATAATACTAATATTAAAAATAATAATATTTTTTTATAGAATATGGCAATATGATACTATTTTAGAAATGTATCTCTGTTAACAACAATTTGAAAAATGACTAATGTAAAATAATGATCTCCATTTTAGAATAATAATTTACTATTTAATTGGTGTTTGATGATATTACATTTTATGTACCCACAGTAATAGCACCCCTATTTAAAATGGTCTTCCTATGTTACATTTTATGTTATTGGGGTTATCAATTTTTTTATTTTTCTGTTTATAATATGGTTAAGAAGTTTGTGTTATTATAAGTATTTTGATACTTTATTACTTATATACACATGTTACATTCAATTTTATTTTCTTTTTCATATTATTTGTAACATTACTATTTTGGAATAATAATATTGCTAATTTGAAATAGTAACACTATTTTAACAACATGTGGTGTCTGATATTATTTTCAAAAATATATATTCGTTTCTAAAAATTCAAAACATTATTTATTAGGAAATAAATTTACATTTTTCATATGTATTTAATTTTTTTTTTGTTATTTTTCACTACTAAAAATGACTATAAGTAGTTTATGGGGGAAATGTAGAGAGAAATTTTTTTTTTTTTTGAAAACAAATATAAAAAAAAACAGGCACGTGCAAAAGAGTTAGAGGGTTGGTAAAAAAGTGTAAAAATTACATTGTAATTTGATTAATGAAAATGTGGTGATATTTAGTTAATTATTCTTCTCCTTTGGAGATCCTCAAATTAAGGAAGAATTGCCGATATGCCATGATTTCGTGAAATTTAGTCAGATATACCATAAATTGTTTGCCTTTTAGCTTTGCCATAATTGTTCCTGTTAATTGACCATTCTGCCCTCTGTGCTGATTGCGTTATAAGAGAATTATAATTTTTTTAAAACATAGAGACATCACTTTCGCCGGAAATTTGGACATGGGTTTTCTTTGCTTTCTCCGTCGTCATCTGGAATTGCTGGTATCACTGAGGTCCACGAGGGCCTGAAGCTTGCTTTGCCGCGGATCTCGTTTCCTTCTTCTTTCTTCCTATCAATATAGTTGGATTTCGTTTCAGATTCATCAAACGTGAGATTGTCATCGTTGTTGTTTCTGACTTCGTTCGGCTGTGAATGTCGAAACACCCTCGACTCTCGCAGAAAGAATGTTATACTCGATCACATCTCATGTTCGTTTGAGTTGTACTGTGGGGATTTCGTTGTTTCTTCGATGGGTTTTTGTTTGATTCAATAGTTTTAAGTTTGGAGGCTTTAGATTCTCAATCTCATTGACTTTTTTTGGATTCCATTTGATGTCGATAGATTTTAGCTTTGAGGTTTTAGAGTTTCGATATTGTTAACGTTTTTTTTTTCTCTTTTGGACTCCATTGATGCATGAACCATTATGTGATCTTAGTGATATGTTGTTTGTTCTGTGGTGGTCTAGAATTGGAGTCAAGGGTTACGTAGTCTTTTCTAGTGTAGCATGATCTCCATTGTCAAAGAATGCTTGTTGTTTATTGTTCCTTTTAGGTCTTGTTCTTTTTATTGGATGTGGAGCTTTGTTGTTTTCTTGGGCAATGTTGCTACACATGATAAGAGAGGCTTTGTTTTGTGTTGTTAGATATTGATGCACCGGCTTTCCAAGACGATTTTTATTTCAATCTCTTGGATTGGTCCAAAATCATATGCAGTGGGACTACAGAACTTTGTGTTTTTTTTTAATGCTTGTATCAGCAAATTAAGTTTCTAGCAAACCTTTTTATAATTCATGCGTGTTGTCAAAACAATTTAGAATTAGTTTGGATGTCGATAGATTATGATGGAAATAAATTCAATTCTCAAAAAAGTATGTGCGGGTTTGTCTATCTGTTTAATTGGGTTTCCCTTTTCCTATAGTCGTAGAGTTTAGTTCCAATCATAAATAAGCTTTTATGGCTTTCACTGGGTTCCCATTCCAAGCTGCGTGAGAGTTTGAATTTTTTTTCATGGCTTTGTGTTTATACTTAATCTTGTTCTTATACATTACTTTTTATATACCAAAATGTGGATTCTGCTAAGGGATACAAGTCACGAGGCATGGTTCGTGTCATGCTTAGAGAATGGGCAGAGGTTGCAAAAGAACTTCAACTTGCATCTGCGATAGATTATGCCGACGAAATAAGTATCGTTCTCAAAAGCAAGTAATTGCGGGTTTGTCTATATGTTTAATTGGTTTTACCATTGGGTTCCCCCTTCCATAAGCATTAAGGTTTAGATTCCAATCACTAATAAGCCTTTATAGATCCCACTAAGTTTGCCCAAGGCTTCCATTTTTTCCTTTGTTTTAGGTTGTATGTTCATTCATCCAAATGATTTTAATATCATTGTAACTTTCATCCATCGGTCTACTATCTTGTGAAAGGGTTTCCCTTTCTCATTCGCTTTAGGATTTAATGTCCACTCATCCATGTATGTTTTATGGTTTCTCTAGGGGTTCCCCTTTCCAATTAACCTCAGGGTTTAATGTTCAATTACCAAGTGCGTTTAATATAATTATGACTTTCTTAACAGATAATAACATTTTAATTATTGAAGTATCATATTTTTGTTGTTTCTATTTTTGGTATTCCAAATATATGCTAGTGTTTGTACATTTAATGCATGATTATAGATTAAGCTCTTTTCTTTCTTGAATTATTTACATGAAGAGCCCTTCTTGTAAAAAACTGTCTTCTGGATTTAACAGTTCTGTTTTTTTTTTTTTGCATATTGACACGTAATCATCATTTTCACTATGTTTCTTTGGGTCTGAAATGATATTTCTTAGATCAGATGATTGTTATTTTCTTTTTTTGTGCATATTGACAGGTGATCATCATTTTTCAATGTGTTTCTTTGATAACTTATCTTTTCATGTACATTTTTCATCACACTAGTATTGGAAAAACATATAGCATGTTCTGCCAGCAGATTGTTGGAAGAGCATTTTAGTAGTGACCACAAAAGCAGCACACTTCAAAACATGAGAAGGGAAACAATAAGAAGCCTAATATCATTTAAAATGAAGTTGTGTGAAGTAGCCCCAGACTCGTTCACACAGAAAGAGGATCTCTTTAACAGATTTGTATATCTTTTTAACTCACTAATCTTGCCCATCAATTTTGCTTGAAGTTTTTCTTAAAGCATTTATATTCTACGATCACATATACCGAACCAGTTTTCCGCACAAAATCAAAGATAGGATTAACTCATTCATCTTGGTCAGGACTTATGCTCGATACTTTCCAACGTACTTTGATCTCTACGGTCACCTAAACCAAACTATTTTTACACACGGGGACAAGATCAAGACACCAAAACTAACTCAAATCCCAACGTTTCACAAAAAAATCAATGCTATAGGAAGTCTTGCGCCTCTCCATGTGACGACACATCAGCATTTTCGAAGATTATAGAGATCACACATCATTAAAAAATAAATTTGATAGACCAACAAAAAAACATTAATACACATCATGTTTTTGTCAATTTTATAGATAAATTAAATGTCTTTTATTTTTTTTTGTTCTCTCATTCACATTTGATATTAATTATATCAAAATAAGACTAATAATAAAACTCATACATTTACACATAATCAATATAATGTCACTTATACATTAAAAATGCTCAAGTTTTAACCATTTTAACTAAATATTATTCGAGATGTTTTTCCAACTTTATTAGTTCTTTTGTATATAGTAACTAGATCGAGCGTTTTGAAACATAATTAATAAATATTTTATTTGCATTGTCATTCGCTTCTAAATATAATTCAAAATTCTCAATTTAGACCGAACTCATTTTTTACAAAATTGAATTAAAAAGAACCAAAAATAGTTAGAGATTTCAAATATTTGTAGTTTTAGTTTGAATTAAATGAAGTTTTTGGTCACTATAAAAAAGCACAATAAATAGAAGAAAGTATATTACGGATCTACGACGATGACATAAAAATAATATTGTTAATGTATCTAACTAAATTACATATACTCTTTTTATATACGTATTTTAATCATGTAATAGTTAATAAAAATAAAAATAATCCACGACATCGTGCGGGCAACTATCTAGTTAACAAATAAAAGTGGCAAATACAAGACTCTTAAAAACCACAGTTAGCAGCAAATTGATCTTAAGAAAGAGAAGCATCAATCTAAATAAGAAGAAGGAGATGAGAAGAAGAGCCTGAGAAAAAAATAAGAAGTTGGGCTTAATCCTTGTTCTTTAGCCTCTCGACACGCTGATTAAGCTATCGATCATGACGATAAGATTCGTAATGGAGACACTCGGAATATGTGCAAGAATCGCTGCCACAAGAAGATCTCGTCTCAGACTTCCAATATTTTGTTGCTGCTTCTCCTACTATATCTGATTCGAGTCATTGTTGTTCGTCAGAGAATTTACGATCAAGAGATCTAATTGGAGCGAGTGGTGAATCTTTGTCTTGGGTTGTGATGGAGCTAGCTATTTTTGGTGATGGTGGTCGATCCGCATTAACAAGCAATGAACCTCGATCCATTTTTTAAAGAAAAGAAAAAAATGTGGAAGCTACGGTTCAAATTTGGGGTAAAAAGGTATAACGAGATGAAGTTTTATCTTCTTCTCCGCATTTTATTAATACTTTGATCTTGTATCGTAGCTCGTCCTTTCATCTCACTTTTGTTTACGGTGCGCCAATTCGCCAAAATCGTCTTGACGTCTGGAATGCTATCTCTCGCTTAGGGTCGGCTAGACACTCTGCATGGATGCTTATTGGTGACTTTAAGGACATTTTGCACCAATCGGAGAAGAGTGGTGGCCCTCCCCGTTGGGAGGGTTCTTTTTCTGATTTCCGAAGTTTTGTTTCGGTTAATGTCCTTTGGGATGTCAACCACTCTGGAAACTTTCTCTCCTGGCGTGGCATGCGCTATGATCATCTNTCTTGGGTGGACTTGTTCCCCTCTGGGCGTTGTGAATATCTCCGGTTTGAGGGCTCTGATCATCGACCTTTAATAACCTATTTGGATAACTCACGCCCTCGCCATTGTAAGTTATTTCGATTCAACCGCAGACTCCGAGAAAGGGATGAAATTTTTGATTTAGTCTCGGAACTTTGGCAGCGTGAGGGTTCAGCTTCCACTACAAGAAAACAGATCACTCGCC
>OVAN01008324.1:0-18325 GCA_900406275.1 Anastatica hierochuntica | reverse complement strand
ATAAAGATGATCTTGATGACTCTTTCTTGTGCGAAAGCAAGGTAGAAGTGCCCAAGTCGAGCTCTAACGACGATTTGCATGACAATACAAACCTCTCAAGAAGAAGTAGTGTTTTTTCTGGTTTCAAAAAACATATACGTGGCTTGGAGCATGACTTCTCTTCGTATTTTTAAGCTTACTTTGGTTATTGCACCCGAAAAACATAAATCGTCTTTTTAAGTTTCACCCAAAAAATGACACCACAACTTGAAGTGCACAGCGTATTTGTAGAACTTCACGTATCGATCTATTAAGGACGAGTAGTGCACTAAGAAACTATGGCCTTTCAAATTATCTAAGAAGAAACAAAGAAGGTTTGATTTTTTGTTTTAAAGGAAATAAAGAAACAAAGTAAAACATAAAAGCAAAGAAATAAATGAAAGATAAATGTTAGGCAAAATAGGAAATCGTAGAGAACTAAACTAACATGCAAGGATTCTATTTTCGGGTAGTGTTCAACATAAGTATAGAAAAAAATCTAATTATAAATCCTCTCCACTTTCAAGGTGCTAATGAACAACCGAGGGATAACGTCTTTTGAACGGCCTTGTAGAAGACAAGTATGCATTAACTATGTGTGTATGATTGATTGTTCACAATTCTAGATCGATCCACTTTCGTTACCTAAACAGAATTGCTCACCAAATACTAGTTCCAACAGTAATAAAAGCTTGTGGAATGCAAACTACTTTAGATCTACTCAGCAACTAGCCTAGGAAGCAAATAACAATGAATACGAGCAAATGTGATAACATTAATGATAAATCGTAATAGATTTGAATTCCTAAGCATACATGATCACGACCTCATGATTACCTACTTTATAACTAACAAACTACTCTAGATTGACCATGTAAAACATGTAGCAATAAAGAATAAAAAGCATTAAATCAACCAAAGACAAGAGGGAACGAGAAAACCTAGTTTTATTGACGAAATGACAAAGAAAGATTGAATCCTTTGAGATGGGAAGGGCACGAACCCAAAGTCACTGCCTCCTTGAGACTCTAATCTAACCTAAAATAATGCAATTATCTGAAATCCAAAGGCTAAAAACAAGTAGAAATAAGGCTTTGTCCAACATAGTTCAATTAAGTTAAAATCTGGCCTTAAGGCCTTTTAACTTGGACTTATTGTAGAAGCAATTTTGACTTGAGTTATTGGGCTTGTAAAGGCTTATAGGACATCTAATTTGGTTTTTTTGATGTAATAATTGAAACCAAAGTCGTGATTCTTTAGTTCTATCCTTCCTACGCATCCTTCATTCGCGAGCCAACAAGACCAAACCTCCGCTGCTCCAAATAATAGGAAATCATTTCCATAGAAAAGTTAACTCAATGATCTAGCTCATGTCCAAATTTCATCAAAATCCAACTGTGGCAAGGCTTTCAACATGGATGATCTTTCTGATGCTCGAAAATTGTTCATAAACTAGCTTTTACTCCAATTAATTCCATATTGCTACATATTGCATAATTTGACCAAAATGACTTAAAACACTACAAATATAGTAGAAATACCTTTTCATGCATAAATTTGTTAAAAACACTAAGAAATCACAATAAAATCTACAAAAAATGGTAAAATATTGGCGTTATCAGTAACTCAATCGAGTATATCTGAAATCAATTTGGAATCGGATTTATTTGGGTTTGGTTCATGTTTTTGAGTATTTTCATTCTCCGGTTTTTACATGCCTTTTCTGATTTTGCGTATTTTTCGAGTTTTTCGGGTATCAAGTTCAAGTTCATTTCGAGGTTTTCGAATTTAGATTTAGTTCGTGGTTTTTTGGGCGTTCGATTTGTTGGGTACTCGTTTAGGTTTGGGTTGAGTTATTGATGTGCATCAAGTTTCACACAATTTAATGACATCACGCCGTAAGTGCACAACATGCTGAATAATACTTTGGGATCGAATCCACGGGAACAAACAGTGCACTAAGGATATATAGACTTTCAAATAGCTAATAAGAAACAAAAATAGATTAGTTTTTGGTATTTATTGGTATTAGAGTAACAAATCAAAACAGAAAAAAAAACAGAACATATCAATGAAAGATAAACGTTAGACAAATAGGAATCACAGAGAAACATAAACTAGCTTGCAAAAGTTCAAACTTTCAGATATTTTTTGCTTGCTATAGAACAAAACAAAAATTTAAACCCTTTCCACTTTCAAGGATCGAGACACTATGCTTTAGCAATCAAGGGACTCAACTTTCCCACGGTCCTTGCAGAAGATAAAAATTCATTAACTAAGTGTGTATGATTGACTTGTTCACTTTTTTACATCGACCCACTTTCGTTGCCTATGTATAATTGCTCAGCAAAATAAAAATATGGGCAGTTAACAAGGGCACTATATTTTTGTGTACGGAGTCGGTGGTACAGGAAAAACATATTTTTGGGCCATACTCTCTATAATATTACATTCTAACAAACTAATTGCGCTTAATGCATCGTCGAGCAGAATAGGTTCTTTGTTGTCCCCTGGAGGTCAAACAACTCATTCAAGATTTGTGTTACAAATTTATCTGAATGAATATATGACATGTGTTCTTTCGATTCAATGTCAGATCAAGCGGAATTTTATGTCATTGAAATCTCATAATTTGGGATGACGCGACGATGATGAGTAAACACTATTTTGAGACTTTAGATAGAAGTAAGCATGACATCATAAGACGTAATGGTGATGTGCTGTTATGGGGGAAAGTCGTAGTCTTCAGAGGTGATTTTCGTCAAATTCTTTTGGTTGTTACAGGAGGTGGCCGAGCTGAGATTGTTTTCGCTGCTTTAAATTCATCATATATATGGCATAAATTCAAGGCTCTTAGACTAACTAAAATATGAGATTACACGCAGAACTAGGTGAACGTTCTATCAAAGAGCTTTGAAATTTTTCAAACTGAATACTAGATATCGAAGATGGGAGAATCAATGATGTGGGGCATTCTGAAGCAGATGTTTATATTCCTGAAGATTTGTTAATCGTTGAAGATGACCAGATACAAATGAGCGTGAGCGAAGTTTACGAAGAAGCGTTCAATAGAGGCTCAAATACTAAAGTTTTTCAATATTGGGCGATTTTAGCTTCACCGAAAGTTAATGTTAATGTGGTCAATGATTACACGTTGTTACATATGGTAGGTAATCAACTTACTAAACTTTTTAAATTAGTTATTACACTAGTACTTTGCATTAAAACGTCTGCATATGTTCGATAATAAAATGTTACTAACACGTTACAAAATTGTAACAGGTGAAGAAAGGACTTATCTAAGTTCGAATAGTATTGAGACTTCATATACTAGCGCTAAAGATGACATGCTTTACTTGGAAGAATTCTTGAACAGTATTTAAATTTCAGGATTGTCCAACCACATACTGACATTGAAGGTTTGTGTTCGATTATGTTACTCAAGAACATTGATCTGAAAGAAAGCTTGTGAAACAAAATGAGACTCCAGATCACTCAGCTCGCTTCATGTTATTGAAGTAATCGTTTTTACTAGTGACCGGGTTGCACAAAAAGTTTTGTTTCCTATGATTTTTGTTTCTCCTCTAGATGCGAGAGTTCAGTTAAGAATGCGGCAACATCAGTTCCCGATGACAATTGCATTTGCGATAACTACAAACAAGACTCAGGGACAGTCGTTGGAGAAGGTGAGATTGTATATGCCTAAGCCGGTTTTTCATATGGTCAACTTTGTGTGCCTATTTCAAGAGTAAGATCGAAGGCTCGTCTGAAAGCTTCGATCACCGACGAAGATGGAATACCGCAAAGAAACAAAAGAACGTCGTGTACAAGAAAGTCTTTCAGAACATCAGATGATTTAACATTTTACATTTCGATGTCTTTCTTCACAGATTATTTACCGAAAATGTAAAACAAAGTTCAATTTTAATTTAAGCAACTTCAATAATTAGATTCTACATAACCTTAAAATTGATAAATGTATAAAAGTTTAACAACAAACATAAATTGATAAATAACAAGAAACTTGAATACAATATAGTATCAATATTGTAAGCTCAACGAAGGATAAACAACCGAAATATAATAAAAAAACATTAAAAACATATGAACAAACAAACAAAAGCAAATGCATAACAACATTAAAAACAAAAATACAAAGTTGTATCTTCAAACTTTGGAAAAAAATTACGTTTAAAAAAAAAAACAAAGTCGATAACTTAATGTAACACCGAAATCTTCAAAACAATTCATGCTCGTGCTTGCCACTGGTTAATATCTAGTAAAAATAATATACATCATATAAATTTCAACAATATATTATCCAATACATAAAATTAATATAAATCGGTTTGATTCAGGTATTTGGGTGTAAAAATGGTAGGTAATTTGAGCATTTCCGGTATTTTTAGCTTTTTTATATATGTTTGGAATATTTTTTCGGGTATTTTGGACAACTCGAGGTGTTTAACGATATTTTTCTGGATATCAAAACTAAAACTAACTAATATATTTAAGTATTTAGTTATAGTTCGGATATTTTTGGGTATCCGTAATATTTCACTTCGGGGTCGGATTTTGTTCTGGTTTTTAAGGTATTGAACTTTTGAATCCATTTAGGTATTTCAGCAGGTTTGGTTCGTGTTCGGTACCATTTGTTTGGGTTGGTTCAGTTTTTTGTCCACCCCTACGTAAAACATAAAAGAACTACTAGAATAATATCGAGTACGTATTTTAAACATGGTAGATGTTAGAGTAAAAATAATAATATGTATTTTAATCTATGTAGAACATAGAACAAAATTTAAGATATAAGCATATTTATTATAACTAATTTCTAGATCATAAGAAAAAATTAGAATATGTATTCTAGCTTACGTAGAATATAAAACAAAAGTTAGAATATGTATTCTAAATAAAAAAAATTAGAATACATATTCTACTCACCGTAAAGCCTAGAATATGAATTTTAGTTGATATAGAACAAAATTAACATTGATTATACAAAAGAAAATTAAGCATGCAAAATATGCTTATGTATATGGTTTCATTTTTTTAGTTTTAAAATTTATTTTATATTTTTATAAAACTATTTTTATAAATAAGGGTAAATTTAATCAAAATTTGGTAAATATTTCTCAAAATCTAGTGGAACAATTAAATTTGCAATGTGTGTCACTTTTACAATTCTCCTTAGAAACCTTAATATGAAGTCAACTGGCGGATTCACGTTGGTGGTAGGGTTCAACTGAACCCTTTAGATATAAATAGCTTTTTTTCCTTTGAGAGGAATAGTTGATATAATAATTTGATGGTTTACATTGAGACCCTTAAAACATGAAGTGATTGGTTCAAAACCCAGCTTATCAACTATGTACTATAGATGTCACTACATGAGTAGGTGTTTTTGATTTTTTTCTTTTTAATTTATTTTTATGTTTTATATGTAAAAATAGATTATCTGTCATATAGTAAAGAGTTGATTATAAGATAAGCTACTTTTTTAAGTAACTGAACAAAAAGGTGACATTTTGGGCAAATGTCACTTTTTAGTAGGATCGATGCAATTTTGGACGAGAATGCCCTTGTGGCTAAAAACAAGCATAACAATGTTTTAATGGATGATGATTTTATGTGGATAAGTCCATGTGGATCGACTCAACAAGGGCAAATCACAGGAAAACAAAACAATATATAAATATTGGATTTATTAGTTACCTCAGGTGGTGGTTATGTGTGGTGATCAACAATTGGTTATCTATTGTGATTATCTTCCTGTTGTAAGATGAAATTTTTAATATCAATGAACATTTTCAGAGATATTTTGGACTAAGATCTGTGAATTGAGTCGAGATGCTAGCAATATGGATTAAGACAAAAATTTATTAATATGGATTGATTCATGTGGATCTCGTCACAATAGTAGAGTTTGATAGGATAAGAATTTTTAACATACCTTAGTTGGTTGTGTTCTGCCAAGAGTTGTCTATCTTGGTTATCTTACTATAATGAGAATGTTAAGCTCGCACTGTGAATTGTTGCTCCCTGCAACAGATAATGAAGATCTCATAGTGTATCATGTGATTAACGAATAAAAGGAAAACGAGAACAAATCATAAACCGTAAAATACAAAAATTGACTATATCAATTGACTCAGAATTACGATATCAATGATTTCAGTATTATGATTTTTTTTGTTTGCACGAATGCAATTATTAGTTGAATCAGAATTTAGAGATTTGTAACGGGAGAGTGCTTGTGAATATGATTTTAAAGAATAAATTAAAATCATCACTATAGGAGAAAAGAGATGAGAGAAAAAAGCTTCTGTCAAAAGAAAAGAAGCGAGAGAGAGGAGAGAAAAAAGAAAGTTGAGATGAAATTAAGGGTATACTAGTCAGTATTGTGAAAAAGTGTTTTTTGGCCTCTAAGTGACTCACAGTGTAAAAATAAAGTTAAAAAGTTTTCTATAATGTAAATTATTTCATAGTAAATTTGTAAATTCTGTTTTTGGCTTTGTAAACTCATATTCACTAGACCTAATTATCCTAAAAGCTAATCGTAGGCAAGATCGTTGAGCCCCTTTCGGTTGATTCAGAGGGTTTGGCCTTATATTTTTTTTATTATTTCTTTAAGTTCCCATAGGTACGGGACCTCTTTTTATTACTTTATTGAAACAAAACTTCCTTTTTAAAATTTCTCCCTCTTCAGCTAATTTAGAGATCTTCCTTTCCCGCTTCTAAACCTTATCTTTCACCTACCCGAATCAATCTCTCTTTCCTTTATCTCTCTGGTGCATTCAATCCGATTCTGATTTCCTTGAAAATCACATCAGAATTTTTCTGTATTAAATGCTCTTTTGTAAGCGTTTCTGTGAATCTACTGTCCCAACTCACAAATTCTTACCGGAAAACTTTTTTAAACCCCTTCTCCTCTGCTGTAAATATGTCTGAATCTCTCCATTCTGCCATCGAAGCTCTCTCGCTCTATGATGATGTCCCCATTACCTTGCCAGACAACCCTCGATTTAAGGTCTTCGAGGAGAATGAAGACAACATCCTTGGAAGACTCCTCAATATGGATGCTCAACTAATGACGAAAATGATTGAGACTATGCCAATCATCTGGAGGGTCTACAACAGAGTGAGGGGCATTGCTTTGTCTCGGTCAACTTTTCAATTTATCTTCCAAAAGGAGGAAGATGTGCAGAGAGTGTTGAATGATAAACCTTGGTCGTACAACTTTTGGACAATGGTTATTGAAAAGTGGACTCCGTCTACTCCAGAATATTTCATGTCTTCCTTTGAAGAATGGTTGAGGATCAGGAACATCCCTTCCGCACAACTAACTTATGATACCATTAAGAAGTGCGGCTTTGCTATAGGTCATGTGGAAAAGGTAGAATTTGACCCAAAAGCCTCGTAGAAGACATACTATGTCAAGGTCAGAATCACTTTCTACACGGAGAGTCCAGCAAGAGAATTCAAGCTACTTATTGTTTCGGGTGATTTTGGTCGTTTTTTTGTAAACACTACTGAAGCTGGAGGTCAATGAATGTATAACGTATATGATTTGAAGATCTCCTAAGCTCTTTTCATCAATAATGGTGAAAGAGACGAGTTGTATTGAATTATTTAGCCTAGGGTTTCATGTCTCCACTTTTAACTCTTAAGCTTTATATTTATACATGGAGTTCATGATTATCCCTCCAAGAATCGGATATATCAGGATTATCTACAGAGTATATGTATCTTTATCTAGAATATACATCATTATCTACTAATTGAAATAGTAGAAATAAGCAACAGTCAGCGGCCGGCTGGCTTCAGGCTTCCAGCTATGCAACGTCGTCTAGCTTCCTGCTTCTGGGCATTCCCCTGCTTTGAGCTCTCACTGTTATACTCCATTTAAGCCTGGGGGAATTCCCATGGCCTAAATTACTCCCAACAGTTTGCCCCTTATTGCGCATGTTCGATCCAAAGTTGTTGAATAACATGTCTTCCATATGGCTTAGGCAGGAAGCCATTAGTTGCTCGACATTTTTTGTTGTGACTCGTGCCGCCTTTATTTCCTATAAATGTCTGCTTGCTTTTAGTTTGAATACCATTAGGTAATGGTCGCAATTGCAGCAGGAGGTTGCATCTGGCTCTTGACGTTCGACCTTAGGGCTTTGAATTTCAAATTTCATGAGTCGTTAGCACTTTTCAAGGATCGTTATTTTGTTGAAAGATCTCAGACATTGACTTCGTGAAGATCGGAGGAGGAAATTATAGCAGTTAATGAAGATTTTGCAAAGATTTGAGAAGAAAAATATAGTCGTTACCACCGCGAAATATGCGCCTGTGATTGGACGCGTGCAACTGCACTTGATCTTTTCTCTTTCCTTTTAAATCTTTCTTTATTTTCTCTCTTGCATTTTATCTTCATCTTCTTCCTTTTTCTGCTAAACTCTTTGCTTCCGGAATCATTGTCGAGCTATTCATCCGCGATTTAAGGTTAGACCTTCTTCCTCCTTCCTCTTTTCGCTTCTATTAGGATAAATTCCAGATAATAACTTTTAGGGTTCCGGATTAGCCTTAACTTCTAAGCTTTCTTGCCCCAACCAAACCTTAGATTCAAGATCGAACCCCTCTAAGCCCAGAATGACTATCTCTGGTGATGAGTTCTCTCCCGTAGCTTCGTCTTCCGTCGGTGCTCGCGTTTGAAAGAGGCATCTCACCAAGACTAGTCCTTCTATCGAGGCTGAAGGATCTTCCAAGGACACAGAGATTCCTGAAGCGAATCTCTGGCCCTTGCGATCCGCTGTGGGTCTAGAGCTCTTAAAGGTAGGTTCTTGTTTTAATGTTAGCTTTGAGATCTTGGAAGATTGGCGGCAGCAATATTCCATCAGGGAGAGTGCCCATCTGAGGGTGCCTGGGAAAGACAGAGGGCTTCTGAATGCCTAGGAGATTACATAGCCATGTATGAAGGCTATTTCGAGGTCGGGGTCAGGGGTACAATATCGGCTCCTGTGAGGAAGTTCTCGGAACACTTCAACATTTTCCCTTCCCAGCTAAACCCGCCTTCTTGGAGAATCCTTACTGCCATCCAGGTGCTCAATGATTTTCATGGGCTGGGTCTCGACATTAACGAGCTTCTCTACTCCTATTACTTTACCCATGTTCCTCCTTTTGAGGGAAAATATTACTTCCGCCCTCGACCTGGTGCTCCTTTGGTGTTGGAACTGGAAAAGGAGGAGAGGAAGGGAGCGGCTTTCACCAAACATTGGGCTCAGAAGTTCGTTTTTCTGAGAGTCGGGTCGTCTTCTGGATTCTCTACTCTTTGGAAGTTCATTGGTAGGTCTAGGATGTTTTTCTCTTTATTGCTTTTAGTTTTGTCATAAACCTTCTTCTCCTTTTGTTTTTGCAGAGGTGTCTACGGAGAAATCAGAGGAAGGCAAGGAGAAAGCTGAGGAAGCTTTAGAGATTTCCGCTGAAGAAAGGAGCATCCCATTCCTTCTGAGTGGGGAAGCGTTGAGCCAAAGCAACATCAAGGGTTTGTCTACTACCTATTACTTCTGTTTTCTATCCTCCTTTTGACTAACTTCTTGTCGCTTTGCAGGGAACATGTCAGGATCCGGTCCAAGGCGTTGGAGGACTTTAAAAAGGCTCAGGCGGCAAAGAAGACAAAGTTGGTGTTTAGGAGCAAGACTCCAGAGGTGCTGGAGATTTCGGAGTCTCCCTCTGCTAAGTCCAAGAGGAAGGGGACCCAGAAGGCCTCTGCCTCTAGCAAGAAGCAGAAGAGTATCTCTGCCAGGCAGTCCTCCTCCTGTATCCACGATCTTGATGTGCCCTGGAGCACCTGTAGAGCTCTATCTTCCCTGTGCTTCCTTCGTGCCCTCCCAGTTCTGACAATCTAGGCATCTTTGACTATGTTCAGAAGGGGATAATCAAGATAACCGGTTTGTTTTTGGCTTTCGGCTGACTTTTGATTGTTTCTTCTTCTTCTTGCTAACCTTCCTTCTCTTTGCTTTTCAGCTAGCTGCAGCGCTCTTCCATACCAAGGATCAGATCACCACGGAGGTAATTTTTGTAGGGAAGGCCCAGGTGGAGGACTATCTCGCCAAGCTGAAGGCATAGAAAGATAGATCTGCTGGCTTGGAGAAGGAGCTAAGGGAGATGAAGGGATTGCTTCGAGGGCTGGAACCGGAGAAGGAGAAGGCAGTAGAGAAGGTACTCACCCTTACTGAGGAGAAGCCAAAGCTGGAAGAAGAGATTGGCAACCTCGATGCCAGGGTGGCCACCTTCACAGAAGAGATATCCATGGCTGTCAACGACGCCAAGATCATGGGGCGTTGGGAGATGGTTTAGGACTAACTCAAGGGTGAGGCCAAGTCTTGGAACTTGCAGGAGGAATTGTAGAATTACAAGATGGTGGTGAAGCAGAGGTGGCAGACAATGGCATCGAAACTCCCACCTTCGAAGTTGAACCAGAGATTCCTCAAGCCATAACTTCAGCACCCCTAGCGGACTCACAGCCAGATGTAGAGAAGTCTGCCTCTCTTGATCCTTCAGCTGCTTAGCCTCCAGACCCAGAACCAAGAAACAAATTGCTCTCCCCTTGTGGGATTTATCTTCTTTTTTTTTGCTGATGATGATCTACCCCTGCGTGGGCCTACTTCTGCCCCTTGCGGGCTTTGTAAAGAATTTTCATGGCCTTAGTAGCCTTAACTCTTTGATGGCCTTCCAGGCCTTATTTTTGTCTGCCCTTCGGGGCTTAAGACTCGTACTTCGGCCCTTCATGGCTTTCATGAATGCGTTTATGTTTCTCTAGCTCTCTATCGTCTTTTTCCCTAAACAGACTTTTGACTTAGACTTAGAGATGACATTCATTGTGTGGCTTTGGCAAGTCTTTTACCCTTGGCACTTTAGTCGGCTGGCTTCTAGACACAAGCCTCCGACCTTTGCGTTTCGATTGTCTTAACTTCAAACTTTTTAGCCTCTGGTCTCTTATCGATATTCTAGCTGTTTGACTTCTGGCTTCTTGGCCTCTAGTCTTTGTCGTGTCGTGCGAGAGTTCTTGAGTTCCAAGCTGGGATAATCTCATTATCTCTCGTTTTTTTAGGGAGTTCTGCTTCTTGTCCTTAGACAATGTTTAGGTTCCCAAGACGCGTTTTTTGGCCTCTTGATACCCGGAGGTATCTTCTGGCTTTATGGCATTCTATTACCCGGAGGTAATCACTAGCTTGTTCGCATTCTGTTACTCGGAAGTAACCACTAGTTTGTTGGCATTCTGCTACCCGGAGGTAACCCCTAGCTTGTTGGCATTCTGTTACCCGGAGGTAACCACCAGCTTGTTGGCATTCAGCTATTCGGAAGTAGTTGTTTGCTTTTGTTGCATTCTGCTTCGTGCAGTGAAGCCACTATCAGTCTTATTGGTTTTGCTGGTATGGATCTTCCCCGCAAATAGATCCAAGTGCCAGACTTTTCTTCTACCTCCCACGTCTGGGTAAGTAGGTATAGGTGATGCTCTGTGCTCAGGTCACATAGCTTTTGCATTTACTGCGACCTGGTAAGCAATGTTAAGCTATTTTGCTTTCTACTCAGCACTCTCCTTTCCGGTTAGCCATTCTCTGTTAAGTAGAATAAGCAATTTTTTGTCTCTTGCTTTTTATTGGGAGTAATTTAGGCCATGGGAATTCCTCCAGGCTTAGATGGGTACAAAAGTAAGACCTCAAAGCAGGGGAATGTCCAGAAGCAGGAAGCCAGACGACGTTGTGTAACCCAAAGTTGGAAGTTAGACAACCCTGCTTAGCCAGGAGCCGGAAACTAGCCGACCACCGACTCTTCCTTGCTTTTACCATTTAAATTAGCAGATAATGATGTGTATTCTGTAGATAAAGATGCATATAATTTATAGCTAATCATGATATATCTAATTCTTGGAGGGATAATCAGGAACTCCATGTATAAATATAAATCTTAACGGCAAAACGTGGGGACACGAAACCCTAGGCTAAGAAATCAATACAACACCTGTTCTTTCTNAGGCTAAGAAAACAATACAACACCTGTTCTTTCTCCATTATTGATCTTTGAGCTTAGGATATCTTCAAATGTATTCATTGAGCTCCAGCTTTCGTAGTGCTACAAAAAACGACCAAAATCTCCCATAATAGTTGGCGCTAGAAGGAGGGGGGGGGGACTTTCAAAAAACAGCTACGTGACGATGGTTGGAGATAATCATGAATCAGCAAACATCACGCCAGGACGAAAATAGCTCACCTACGAGGAGATCTGATCTCAACTAGAAACTTTCCAAAAGAGACTAGGAGAGATGGAGAAGCTTCGAAGGGATAAAACTCCAACTGGACCTGATGCCGCAACTGCAGAGCTTTAGACCTTGAGACAGCAGATGGAGGCTCATGCCAAAAAACTTCAGGAGAATATGCAACGTTTGCAGCAACTTGAGCTGGAGAACGAGACCCTCAGAGAGGTAAACTCGGCTTTGACGGAAAATCAAGCCACAAGTCAAAGGTCCAAGGTCCACGTGCCTCAGATGCCAACTCTGGAAACTCCTTCTATCAATAACTTTGGAGAAAGAGGAAACCTAGCAGCAACGGGAGCCCAGGAGGACCAAAACCTTGCTCAAGACCAAGAAGACTTTATGGAGGTAGGAGAGCCGCAGTCCGCAAGTCTCGTCCCAATCTCTGATGAGGCCAGACGACTGGAGCTGATGTTCTCCAACAAGTTCGAGGCGCTGCAGTCGATGATCAAACGAATTCCGGGTTTTGCACCTCCTCTGAGGAAAAGTGCAGTACAAGCATAGTACAAGCAGAAGATGCTTACTGTGACCATCCAGAAGGAGCAAAAAGAAGCTGCCATGTGCAAGGAATTCCGTTCCAGCCTTACGGGAGCTGCCTTGCAATGGTTCATATTGATTCCAGCTGGAACCATAAGATCTTTTGCTCATCTGACTGACCTATTTGTGGAGCAATTTCCTAGCAGCAGAGTGACTCCCAAATCCTCTGATGACCTATAAATATCGAGCGCGGAGCTGGTATGAGTCGTGAAGGAGATGGGAGGCCAAGTCCAATGGCTCCAGAAGATGAGGTCACCCGACCATCGCCGGAATCCAAACAAATGGTGCAACTTCCACAATGACCACAGTCACATAACGGAGGATTTCATATCCTCAAGAATAGAAGTCAACGAGTTGCTCAAGAAGGGACACCTACGAGAATTCCTCTCCAACAAAGCAAACGAGATGCTGATAATCAGGAAGAAGCAGTCCTAGCAGGCCGTCAAGCGCCTGATTCCCCAAGGCATGGTAGGGTGATCAATGTCTTATCCGGAAGATCGGACATAAGTGGCATTACACATGCCGCTGCGAAGAAAAGTACAAGGCTTGCAAAAAAACAATCATGGCATCTCGGAAGTCAAGTGTCAGAATCTTAGCCAAGAAGTCATAAGTTTCATGGTTGGGGGACAAGATGGAATCCTGACTCCACACCACGACGCATTGGTTGTTTCATTATCGGTGGCGAATTGTTTGGTGAAGAGGGTAATCATCAATAATGGAATCTCTACGAACGTACTCTTCCTGAGAGCATACACAGACTTGGGGCTAACCCAGGAAGCCTTAACCAAGAACACCATACCCTTGGTTGGCTTCAGCGGAGAGGTCAAACAAACAACTAGAGAGAAAGCACTCCCAGTTTGTGTTGGAGGAGTCAACCTGTCCACTAAGTTTTCCATCATAGACTGTCCCTCCGCCTACAATATGATCATGGGCAGACCCTGGATACACAAGATGAGAGTCGTGCTCTCAACTCTGCACCAAGTACTCAAATTCCCAACCCCATGGGGAATCAAGGATATCAAGGGTTATCAAGAGAACACTCGATCGTGCTGCTAAACCACTTTGAAGGGAAAGACAGCTCCCTTGTAGCAATTATAGAAACCACTCCCGGCAATGCCCACTGAGGAGCCAGAAGTGGACCAGCTGGACGACGTACCTTTGGTACAAGATTGCAAGAAGGCCTATAACAGAGGATGATAGACTTATTGAGGTCCAATACCGATTGCTTTGCATGGTCCCACGTGGATACGCCAGGGATAGACCCGGAAGTCATAGTGCATGAGTTGCTGGTGGACCCCAAATACCCAGCGGTCAAGCAAAAAAGGAGAAAGTTTGCACCTGAACGAGATGCGTTCATCAATGATGAGGTCAAGAATCTCCTCTCGGCCAGGTTCATTAGGGAGGTCCACTACTCGGACTTGCTGGCAAACGACGTCGTGGTCCGAAAGAAGAATGGCAAGTGGAGGGTCTGCATAGATTTTATGGATTTAAACAAATCCTGCCCTAAGGATCCATTCCCTTTGCCTCATATAGAAAAGCTAGTGGATGTGGGAACCGAAATTCTCACTGTCAATGATATGTGGTTCACGGATTCTCTGTAGCCAAAGATCAACAGATCAAGTAGCGAGTTAGTGAATAAGTGAATCAAAAATACGTAAGTAAACTACGAAGACAATAAGACAGAAATCGTGAGTAAGTTAGATAACGAAATTGGATTAATACGAAATAGATTGCGAAGCGATATGAATTTAACAGTGCTAAAGTATAGGATTCGTGAAACAAGTTAAAAGTGAACGAATACAATGTAAATACGAAAACAAATCTAGAGTAAGCGAGAAANTTTCGTGATCGGAGCGTGCGCAACCGGTGTTAAGCCGTGGCCGCAGGATCTATTGGTGACGATTACCTAGAACTACAACGTAGACTCGTAACCTAGTTGAGACGCAGCTCACTAACAAAAAACGAAAATAAGAACCCTAATTTTCTAAGTGTTTTGTGGTGACGAAAAGCTCTGTGAATGAATCAATCTCTCTCTATCTCTTTCACTTCGCGTCCTTTATATAGATGCTCGTGGGCTGGCTCGATTTCCTTTTTCGTCCCGATTCATGCATATTTCTTCGCGGGAATATTCCTTTTTCCCTGATTTTCCTAAATCTTTTCGAGATCCTTCCTTATCTTCCCCGAACTTGACATTTTTGCGAAATCCTGGTGAACCATCATTACAAGTGGGCCAATTCTCGCCCAAAAATTGTAAGTGGACCGTTAACGCGGTTTGGGCCCTTCCGGGCCGTTTCGCGGCTAAGTGACTTTTACGATTTATCGAGGAAAACCGTTTTTCGTGGGAATACGCGGCAACAGCTTCGTGGACCGACCCGGTCAATCGTATAGTTTAGACTCTTCCGATGCTTAAGTTAACCGTCATCGCTTGATACGATTGATACGAAATCCACGGAAAGTACGAATCCTACGACTCTTTTCATGACGGTTTGACGGAAACTCCAATCGAGACGAAACGAGAGACGATCAAATGATGATTCGAAGGAAATAATGATCGGAAGGGACGTGGTTTAGTCAATGGACTACGATTGAACGTTATTCGCGCCTCAGCGCAAACTGGCGCCAAGACAGAGGCTCTGTCTTGGTGCCAATTGGTGCCAAGGAGGTTCTTTGGTCCCAGCGCCAAATGGCGCCAAGACCATGCCTTGGTCTTGGCGCCAATTGGCGCCATGACCATGCCCTGGTCTTGGCGCCAGTTGGCGCCAAGAAAGACCTTCTGTCTTGGTGCCAATTGGCGCAAAGACGGGCCTCCGGTCTTTGTTCAATCAACGTCCGGATCGGCCTCTAGTTCGGTCGTCAATCGGTTCCAAAACTCGTTCGTAGGTCTGGCGTCAATCGGCATTTTTGACATTTCTTCGAAGCCACGCGGTTCTCTAACGCTTTTAGTGGTTTCGCATCGCTTCGAAGGAAGTATCGTGTGGCCTTGTGAAAGTTATCCGAGGGCCATTAATGTTAACCTCGACACTTAGATGCTTTAGTTGCTTGCGAATGGACAGACTTTATTCGGAGATTGGTCACAATCGACTATCTCCGAAGCTTTGAAGCCAGGTCGGGAAGAGACAGCCTGAACGATGATAATCTCGGAGCTTTTAGATATCCTTACGATTACCATGTCCGAAGGAGAAAACATCGTTTTCGAGACCCTTTTTAGGCATCGATTTTGTCGGGACAGTTTTTGACCCCAACAGTTAGCCCCCCAGTTTGCGAGAACTGTAGTGCTGTTCTCATGAACTTGAAGGTGTACTCGGGAAGTTTGGCGAGATAGATGGCTGAAAAGTCCAGGGATGGATAATGAATCTCTTTTCTTTTAAGTTAGTGAAGTTGGTTTTCACAATCTTCGCTCACTCATTCTTACAAGAACTCTTCATAAGGTAGAAAATCTCTCTCCCTCTTCCATTTTTCTCTCCTCTTTAGTTTCATGGCACCAAATTCTCAAGTCCCAACGAGTGCTTCGTCTTCGGCCGCTTCTTCTAGGAGCCGAAGAGCTCGGGAAAATGGCGCAGGGGCCGAAAGTTTAATTTTCGGATCTCACGATTGACCACGAGGAAGTCACGGCTTATTGAGGAGATATGCATAATATTGAACCTCCGCCTCCCGAACCCCAGCTTCCGCGGAGGCCTGGGAAGAAAGTAATATCGAGCGGGCCGAGCAAGTGCTGCTAGGCCATTCTTGAAACTATCTGTAAGTTTTGCGGAATCCCGATGGAAGTTAAATTCCGTATGCCAATTGTTGGGGAAAAAGCTGATTCTCTGCATGGCGGCTTTTTTACGAGCTACGAGGCGCACGTATTGGATTGCTTCCTATGGTTCCCTATTCCGTGGATCATAATCTGGTTCTTAAACCGTTTCGGCCTGTCGTTAAGTCAGCTTCATCCGGGTGGCCTTCAGCGTCTCGTTGGGACCCTCGTACTAAATTATGAGCATGGTTCGAACCTCGACGATAGCCACCTGAAGGCCATGTTTTCTCTAACGAAGACGAAAATNTTTTCTCTAACAAAAACGAAAGCGGAGGGCGTCTATACCCTTAAACCGAGGACTAACATGGGGGTAGTTGAGGGGACGAAACCCCACTTCCACGAGTGGGGAAAGAGATACTTCTTTATTCGTACGGATAGTACCTCCGTCGAGGACGGGTTTATCTCCGCTTTCAAGTGCAGTTGGCGCGAAGCGGGTATCGCTTCCAGCTACCTTGATCGTTTTCGCTTGAGTTCTAACGCTTTCTAACTTTTTTGTTGTTTTGAAGTTTGCGATCCTCTTCCTCCGTTTCCAGCCGATACGTTGACCGTCCGGGAGCTTTTGAAGATTGACCGAAACCATTGGAATTATTTTCGCCGAGTTGGGTTCTCCTTGCGGTAGAGCGTCACAAGGCTCGAGTTAATCATGAGACGTTCGTTGAGGAGGAAGTGAGGCTCAACATGGACGACTTCGAAGCGTATGAACTGCCACCTGTGAGGCAGCGGAGGATGTCCCCGAGGAATTCTGGGGCGCCTAACGGGGGAAGCGCCGCTGAGGGCGAAGGGATCCCGTTTCAGGACGAGTGGCCCGATACTTTCTTTGACGAGAATGGAGGCCATATGCCGTCTTTGGGAGAAGCGGCGAATTTGGACGAACTCCTTGCCGGCCTCGAGAATCCGCACAATCAGTCCACAGACGATTCAGGCTGCTTCGACTCGGCGGCGCTTGCCGAAGCCTCGCGACATTACTTGGCGGTGAGTTTTATGGCCATATGGTTTATTCTCGGTGTTTTATCAACATCTTTATCCTAATATTCTCGAGTTGTTTTTGTCTCTTTTTTTGTTAGGGGCTTCACACGATGAACCCGACTCTCAAGGCGAGCGACCTTGAGACGAGAGCGACCCGGTTTAGGGTGAAGAAGCTTGAGGAGGAGAACTCCCGTTTGAAGAGTGAGGTCGCGGAGATTCATCGCCGCGAGGACAGTCGGCTGCTGAGATCTGCCGTGCACGTAGGCGCGGGAAACGCGAGGCCACTTCGATTGTTACGAAGCGTTCTTGCCAGCGTGTTGCTGATTTTGCCGAGTATAGCGACGCTCAGAGGTCCTTGGGGGAGTACTGTGAGTGTCGCGGCACGGTGGGCGCCCTGTATTACTCGTCGCAACCGGATTTCTCCTACGAAGTTGAGATCGAGAAGAACAATGGTCGTATGATGAAGCGTGCTCATGCCAGGCATTCGATCTCTCAGATTGAGGAGAGAATTCTGAGCTACTTGGTTCCGATTCCCGTTTCTCCGGACTCGGAGGAAACTGCGAGCCCTGTGCGGCGAGGTGATGAGTAGGTGACCCAGATGCCGAGCTTTCAGATATCAGGTGATTTCGAACTTAGCCAGGTGTAGGAAGGAAACGCTTCTTGTCGCTTTATGCGCGCAGTTACTTATGCTTATTTAGAATGCTTGTGTT
>OVAN01008323.1:718-18329 GCA_900406275.1 Anastatica hierochuntica | reverse complement strand
AAGCTAAAACACACTAAAATATGCATGAAATTGTATGTACATCAAGTTCCAACCCAGAATCCTCATTGATGAGTACTGGGTGGGTTATGGGACCCCACCAGACCGGCTTTATCAGAGGATTTATGGCGTTTTTCGGATTGAGTTCTCTTACTCGAGGGGAACACACTGTGAGAAATGCGATCTTTCCTACTAGAGCTAGCAATGGCCAGATCTCTACGTTTCGGAGATCCCCGACGGAGAATCTGTTTTTTTCCCATGAATTGCTAGAAGCGCTTTCCTGCTATGAGACCTGTCCGGAGAGTCACTTATTTTCATCTTCTTTGGCTCTTCTCCGTCTCTCCTCCTCACAACGTTCCTGCCCACAGTAACATGCTCTTCACGCAACCCCACTTTTGACAGAGACACAGGTGCCACCGGTCCCGTTCCCAGCAGCTTCAGCTTATCTCGTTTCGCTTGCACCCAATCCTCACCTAAGAGGTCATCATCAGCATCCACAGCAAGTTCTTTAGCTTTTGCTTTGTCCCTCACATGATCAGGTCGAATAGCAAGAGCCAGATTCTTCTCAGATGATTTATCCACATTACCACCAGCTAAAGAAAGAGAAAAATCTCCCACACAAACTGTCTCATTATCTCCCACACTTCTACCTTCATAATCCTTTACTTCCTTGGAATTACGTGACGAAGAAGCTACATGGCTTGAGTCACATACCGAGGGCAAAGGCCCATCAGACTTACGAGCTGCTCTCTTGTCTCCATGATGCCGAGAAGAACCCCCTTCATGAGTCAGCTCCCCATGAACAGTTTTGCTAACATGATCCCCATCTCTCTCTGACTTGCGAGAAGACCCTCTCGAGAGATACTCCGCTTGCGGCATCACTCTACCTGTTTTGACATACTCCCACCTCTCTCCAGCTCGTCCTTTGACCCCATCACCTCTCCTCGGCCAGTGCATTGAAGACTCACGGCGACGATGAGCATAGACAGGTGATCTGTCTGTCTTGACCACCAGCTTGTCCTCCTCAAGCCATTAACACCACGATCCCACCTGTGGCCAGACTTGTTAGAAGGTGATCGTGACCCATTGAAATTGCTTCCACATCCACCAGAGTTCCGATCCAGATTGGAGCCACTCCGGTTCACCTGAGTCTTAGCCCCGTCAATGGTATGAAAAGCACGTTTGTATCCTCTGTTTTCAGGTTTCAACTCCAGATCAGCTTCACGTGAAGATGATCTCTTCTGGCCAAACCTCGAAACACTTCCCAAGCTGTTTGAGCCATCCTCCATCCTTGGCTGGAGGCGCGAGAAAACACCAGACCTCGCCACTAGCTTGCTATCTCCCATAGCCGAACCTTTAGCCAACTCCTTTGTGTCACAATTAGCCTTTTCGTGTGACATAAGGCCACACGAAGAACAATGCTTAAACAAGTGATCATATTGGATTTCGACAGTCACTGTTTCTCCTTTATCATTGATCAGCCTTCTCGAGAACTTCAATGGCAGCCGACTATCAATGGTGATTCGCAGCCGAGCATCTATTTCATTGACATCATGCACAACACCAAGCTTTGAACCAACACTCATCATGGTTTCTTTTGACCAAAACTGGATTGGTATCCCCGTTAACTCAATCCAGAACGTCATCTCCCAGGGATACTCATCATGAACTACCGGCTTCCACCTCTCAAGCGTGAACATCCAGAAGTTGTAGTGGAAGGGACCAAGGTCAAGCACTGCCTGCAAGTCTTCTTCAGTATCAAAGTTGAGAATGAAACAATCATTACCGAGATTGCTGGCTGTGATCTTCCCTTCCATACCCCATTGTTGCGGCATATATGCAAGCAACTTGTCAACATCTTGCTTCCTCGGATTGAGAACACGGCCGATCAGCGTAAGACCATACTCTTGAACAAGTTTGCTCGTGTCTTGAGGCGGGATGAGAATCGGCTCATCATCATCATCGTATACCATAGGTCTCTTACCCATCCACTTCTCCATTACAACACAATCAGCACACAATCAACCACAACAAAACAGAGAAAACCAAACAAAGCACGTCGGTGGTGAAATCCAGAGTACGATGATAGCGAGAAGCTAAAACAGAGATCAACGAATCTCTTCAAACCAAGACCAAACCTCCTTCAAGTGAAGGATGAAACTATGAGATCACAGCTCTGTCTCTCACGTGAAAGTCTTCATGAGCCACTCCTTAATTGCTTGAATCGATCGAGAGGACTCTCCTTCAGCCTGTCGCCGCCGCCATACCCTAAAACCGTTCTTTGAGATTTGAAAAATAGTATTAGTAAGGGTAACTTTGAATCTTTCCTAATTTTACACCATTTAAAAAAATAAATATTGTACAATTCTAACATTTAGAAGGAAAATAAACTTCAGTTTAAACACTCAAAAAAGGAATATGTTCAATACATAAATTACTTTAAATTATATGACTTCATCTAGAAAACACCGTAAATTACTTCGTTAAACTCAAAATGTAAAAAAGGCAAATAATATTATCATAAGCCCTATATAACATAACTGAGAGACATTGAACCCACCACATGTCTCCTTCACTTCTTTAATCTTATTAAAGTAACATCTCTTGACCTTTTTTGATTTTATTAACCCCAAAAATCCAGAACCAAAAATGACCAACTTTAATTTTTAGCTTATTACAGATATCTTCTTCTTTCCATTAAAACTCTTTCTTGGCTTTCATATTTACAGGTAACCTAAAACTTTTGAAATTCAAAATAAACAGAAAAAAATTAATATTTCACTGGCCATATTAAAATACGTGTTTTTTGGTCGAAAAAATGTATATAGACACTCATGCTCGAACTAGTTACCTCTAACACACAAAATAAAAATTACAAATTCTGGGAAATTACAAATTACAAATTCCGGGAAATTACAAATTCCGAGAAATTGAACTAACAATTTACATAATACATAAAAAAGAACAAGTATATACTTAAATTAATTTATGTGCTTTGTATACATATAAAACAAGTAAAAGAGAACAAATGTATATAACTTATGTTTATTACATCATACAAAGTGTAGAAAATTATGTGTATAAATCAAAGTATATTAATATATATATATATAGACAAATATTGTGATATATGTAAAACTCTATTAAATAAATAAAGAAAACAAACCTAGTATATGTATAAGTGTAAGAATCAATACTATAAAAGTAGAAGACGCCTCTCCAGCAAACGACACGTAAGCATTTTCATCGATTTTAGAGATGACATGTGTCATATTTTTTTGGACTTGGATATTATATAACCAATAATAATAAATCACGCGTATTTTGTAACTATATTTAATAACTCGAGAACCAAGACTATAGAAACTTGAACCTTAATGTGTTAATTGCTAATTAACGTAAATTGTTCCAATTAAAGATTTTAAAGCGTCAATATTGAAAAAATATAAATAATGTTTAAAATATTGATTTCTTTTAAGAATCGTGAGGATTGAAATAATCGACTGCTAAACTATTATTCTTTTCAATCCATGGTTTGAGATGCATATCAAACAATTAGTACTACTGTCTCTCAATAAGATATTATGTCATTGCTAAGAACTCTCCATAATATCTTTTTAGTTACTTAAAAAAGAAAAAGTTACATTGACGTTATATATACACTAAAATAAAACTAAAACTAAGGTTTAACATTGTTTAATTTCAGATATAAGAATTAATTCAAAATTATAATATATTTCTATTAATAATATTTATTTTGTAAAATCAAACGTATTTTATTGTTTGTACTAAGTTTAAAATATCTTGAATTCGAAACATTATCTAAAATAGTTAACTAGACAAAAGACATAGCAAAAAAAAAAGAATGAGGAGAAGAAGACCGCAAAAGAGAAGAAAATCACAAAAAAAAGCTTCAAAATACTAAATCGCGACACAAAAAAATTAACTGCTAATACCAAGAAGTGGATAAATAATTAAACATATATAATAATTGTAAAATAAATATCGGTTGCAAGTCTTTTACTATTCTTACAAAACATTGATATAAATATTCTCATAAACAATATTGACTTTACATAACTTTAAGAGTAAATAATCATTGTTAGAGAATGTAAATATTTTCTATTTTTAACACTACAAAATACATATAAAATTTTTAAAAACAATCTTGCGGCACAAGGCGGGTGTCAACCTAGTCTATTTAAAGTTTAGTGGGACAAAAGTATTTTTTTAAAAAAAGAGACAACCAAAATAAAGACAAAATAGATAAACTGCCTCTTTGATTCCTTTTTTTAAATGAAATATATAGAAGAAAAATATAAGAATCTATACCAAAATCTACCATTATTTCATTCTCATGACCCTCTCTGGATATAATTACCTTTTTGCCTCCATTTTTTTCTGGAAATCTGGATAATTTAATAAAAACGCCATTATAATATTATTATGTTGCTTTCTCTTTCCTAAAAACTAAATATAGAATGACCCGAGTTTAAATTTTTTTTTTGCCATTTAGAAAATCTATCCTTTATTTTTATAGTTACGAATTTAGGGGAAAAATCTTTTTAATTGCGAATCTGTAATTTCGTATCGACGCTACTTCGTAATCGCATCCGTGATAATCTCTTCTTCTTCCCCTGACTTTTGAGTTTCGAAATCTCGTACGAAGAAGATCTGATTAACTTTTCTCTCTAAATACTAGAAGGTTGATCTTTTAATTTATCTGTTCAGTAACAAGTTTCACCTTTCGTTGCTTCTCTGTTTCGGTTTTTGAACTGATGATTTGATTCTTTTCGAGCGATAGTTATGGAAATTAGGGTTCTTTTACAATTCTGTTTCGTACGATCTCATTTTCTTGTTTTTTAGGCGATTGGGTAGTACAAAAATGATAACTTTTCATTTTTTTCGTGATCGTCTTTGCTTAGTCCGATTAGCAGAAAAGTTCCCAACTTTTTTTTCAGGGTTTCTTGAATTTGGTATGATCTCTCTGTTTCAAAGATGATAATAGAATGAATCTGACATTTATCGTTCTGAATCAGAAGCAGCTTGAGTCTTGCTCGGGACATGGCGAAATTGGAACCAGTAGTTTATGCTGCTTCTGTGGACTCCATTGAATCTCGGAAGAGGAAAGGCAATAGTGAGCTCATTGCGGTTTTTGTGTTTTTTTTAACAATTCGTTAATAGTCTTTATCTCTTTGGTTCTTCATGTCTTTGATCCGCATTTTTCGTGGTGTTATGGTTTTTTTTGCAGGAGTTCCTTTACCTTATTTGATCCGACCCCGTAGGATATTTCCTGTTTACGACAGCGTGAGCCTCTACAACGATTACCTTGAGTATTCATCTATCAAGGGTATTTACTAACTCACTCTTATGATTAACCTTAAATCATGCTCTGTAATAGTAATAATATAACTTCATAAACTTTCTTATAGATGGATCAGATTCTCAGAGTGATGATGATGACTCATCAATGAAGAACGCTGTTGAAACCTCTTCTTTGGAGAAAGGCGATTGCTTTGGCCTTCAAATTGAGAGCAATGCATATTTATCTGAAATGGGTAACTAATTCTTTCGTTTTTTTCTCTCTTTTCTTTGACAATTCTGTTTATGTATCTGTAAAATGTAATCATTTCTGACAGATGTATATCACCAGGTCATTCGCTGAAAGATGAGAAAGATGAAGAATATGTAATTGTATACAATGTCGAAGCTTTGCCTAATTTTAAGACAGAGAGAGCAGGAGCAATTCAAATGGTGTGCATTCTAGTTTCTCATAGCTTTTTGTCATGTCTTTGATTATATATATCTTTAGTTAACAATGCCTGTCTTTCTTTCAGATGGAACTCTCAAAAGATGTAGTTGATGCTTCTGAATCCGAAGATGAAGGATCCAACAGTGACGATTGGGTGGTTGTGTAAATTAGTAGTTGCAATCAAAATTGCAGGTTTTAGGACAATGGAAGTAGTCTTTCAGTTTCCGGATCACTGACATTTTTGTGAAGGTTTTATCACTACATATGATAAAATGGTTTTCGATTGAATATGATCCTTTGTTTTCAGCAAGAAGAGTTTCGCATATCTACATGATTTATGTCTCCAATTAAACAAATTCAATAGAGAAAATGACAACAGATACCAATGAGGTGCCAGGTGTATTGGATATGAAGCTAAGATTGTTTCAACAAGGTGTAGACCGAAATACAAGCTTATGTTGATGTGTTTGGCTTTGGCACTGAACATGTCCATGACATGATCTCGCTTTATCTCTTAGCTCTTCAAATGCCCTCATTGTCTCTGCATCAAATCCTCCGGCAAACTGAACGAAAGGCAGGGTTTTAAGAGTTTGGACATACTTATGTTTTAAGAGTTTGGACATACTTTTGACTATTTACCTGATGAACACGGAATGCGAATCGAACTCCTTGAACTATAAGATCTTCATCTTCATGGCCACTGCCTCCAACGGCTTCAAGCTCCGCCGATACTCTCTTCATATATTTCATCGCAAGTTTTACAGATGCCAGTTTAATCTGAAATCACAAACTTTTATATCCTTACCATTTTCCAAGTTCATATAAAATGATATGAAATTTGCATAACTACTTTAAGTTGCAGATATCATCCAAAACACCTAACATTAAGACTTAAAGAGAGAACGGAAGTTGTAAAATATTTTCTTTTGTTGTTGAGAATCTGATTCTATTCTGAGTACCTTATTGATTTGTCTATTTTTTTTAGTATGATTAAAACAAACTCATGAATCCCAAGGCCAAAAGAAAAAACAAAGGAAGCAGACAAGACGATGATAGAGTTGAGATAATATTTGAAAATCACAGGCGTGCACATAGACAGAACCCCCAATAATATTAAAAGTAGTAACACTATATTCAAGTTTACTTTGTTCAAAAAGTTTGTATTCTTCTGTGAGTATTTGTCATGTAGTAGATAATAGTTTTACCATTGCAAGACACAATAATAGAGTTGAAGAAGACAATATCAAAACAAGTTTTTTACATTTGTCACACCACCAACAATTGACTTTTTTTTTAATCAGAAAAATGGGGACCATAAGAATTGTTGTTGTTCTTGTTGTTTCTAAATACTACTATTATCTTCTTCTTCATTTATTTATATTTTTATCCAATCAATATGTGTAATAAATTTACTCAAAATAGGAACTAGTGTTAACTAAATTAAGTTCTGTTTTTCTTGTACTATTAATTAAAATATAAGAACAAAACATAGAAGAAGGGATATAATTAACTTAATGTAAAATCTCGAGTTGTGTAATGTTTTTTTTTAATGCTTACCTGGCTAGTAATGCCGGTCTCGAGCATCCAATGAACTGGAATCTGAAAACTCTTGAATTTTGTTGCTGTTGATTCTTTCGTCCTCGATAGACTATAAACACCATGCTCTAACCTTTTACAATTCACACAAAAAATATCAAATTAATTCATTTTAATTTTTTTAAAAGATTCGAACTTGGACATGGGTTGATGTGTATATATTTTTTGGTTTTACTTTTCAAAAAGTGCTTGCATTTTTTTAAGAGCAGAGGCAGAAGTTTGACGTGCATCTTCCCGGAAACCAGAAGCTTCCGATATGAGTTTCTTAAGATCGAAATAACAAAACGCTGCTTCACGTAACGCATCCGCTTTTTTCTCCGGCCATTCGAAATGTTTTAACACTGCTCTCTCATCAACCTTCCAAGGAAAACACCAAATTTTCAAAATTTTGAACCCAAAACACCAAGAAAAATTGTTAAAGTTTGAATCTTTTTCTTTTCGTACCAGGTAAGAGAGTTCGTCGTCGAGCCATTTGACGAAAGGCACCACGTCTTCAATGTCTGAAAACGCTGCGTTTTCGACCTCTTTGATCAAGAACCTTATGAAATCTCCTTGTGTTTCTACGTCGGTTTTGATCTGCATATTGTTCGGTTTTAAGTTAAACCAAAACCCGGTTTATGATTTTTAAAACATTTTGAAATTTTGTTTCTCTCGGTAAAGGACGAGGAAAAAGTGGAATGACCGGTCAATTCTCACTGACGCAAGACACCAAAATAAAAGATTTCTAAAAAAGGTGAGAGCTAAACCGAATTTTAATACCGCGAGGAGATAAACCGATCGGTTTTCAATTTCTCCGATCATGTCTCTCGCATTTGAGCTAGCAAGTACTGCCTCTGCGGCGGCGTTTCCACCACCGCCAGTTGAATCTCTTCTCGAGTTTGTGGAGTCTCTTCGCATCAACGAGTGGTAAAACTCCACCACTTCCGGCACTCTTCTTACTTTCGCCGACGCTGTGTTTAAGCTTTTTGGTGGCGGTGGTGGAGGAGGCGGGGGTGGCGCTTTAGAGACGGATGGAGCAGGTGGTGGCGGAGGAGGAGGCGGAATTGTTCTCTCCGGTGGCGGATCTTCTCTGTTTTCCGTGGAATCGACTAAGCCGTTGGATGAAAAAGCCCGTTTTGGCGGTGGTTTTGGGACTCTGGGAACCCTAGATCTGACGGTAGAGAGAGATGACTCAGTGAGTTCCTCCGAGTTGGTCATAGACTGGCTCTGGGTCTCGTCTTTTCTGTAGATGATTTCGCCGTCTCCGGATGAAATGGCCTTGTTCTCTTGGTTCAGAATCGGATCGGGTATGTTCCTCATCGACCCGACCCGTTTCAAGCTCCTGATTAGGTTCGATTTCGCTGACGCATCCATTAAACCCTGAAACCTCTGAGAAACCGAGAGCGCGTGTTCGTCACTCTCCCTTAACGACGACGAGACAAGTTTACGGAGATCCACCGTCTCCGCCTCCATCTCCTTCTCTCTTCTCTCGCCCTCTCTCCTCTGTTCTTCGCTCTTCTCAAATTCTCGTCTCAATCTCTCGTTCTCCTCCGCCAATCTCGCCGTCTCCTTCCTCGAAATCTCGATTTCGCCGTTCTTCTCGGCGATACGCGATTCGAGCAGCGGAATAACGGAAACGGATTCCTTGAGGAGCTTGAGCTCGAGAACCTCCGTCTTTAAAAGAGCCTCTCTCTCCCTAAGCTCCTCGACCTGACGACGAAGCTCAGAGACGAGGGCGTTTTGATCGGAGTAGCGAGAAGAAGCGTTGTGTACTTGGGCGGAAGAGCGTGGGAAGTAAACGCCGAAAGAGCGAGTGAAACCGGGTCTCTGGTTAGAACCAGGATTCGCCGGTTTACCAGCAGAACATGAAGGCGGTTTAAGCATGGGAGGAGGGAGAGGAAGAGGACGAGGGGAAGTATTATCTTTTGTTTTGGTTGAAGGAGATTTGTGAAAACCCATTGTCACACGAACCTTACCGGCCACCATTGATGATGACTGAGAAATAATAAAGAAAGAGAAGCTTTCAAGTTTTCGTTTGATTGATTGAGAGTGAGTTTCAAAATTTTGTAGAGAAGAAAGGAGGGATTTGCATGGAAATTAAAAGCATGTCGTTCTGCGTGCAGTCCAGAGAGAGAGAGAGAGAGTGAAAGTGATAGTTTTAAAGTTTGGGCCTTTGGATTAAGAAGAAGAAGAGTTTAGATTAGTACTTATTAAAGTTTTAGCTTCTTTTTGGTTTTGTTACGTTTTCATATAAATTAAAATGTTCTTTACCTTTCTCGACCGTTGGAAAACGAATGTTTATTTACTGAAACTGAAACTATGCATTATTTTCTTAAGTAGTGTAAACGTATAGAGAGACACGTTCTTATGTTTCTCTTCAAATTGGAATTTAAAGAAAAAGAACTAAAGAAGAACCCTTTAGGCTTTTGGTTTAGTGCCTCGATTCGTATCTTTATTTACTTTCGTACTTGACAATTTAAGTTTTGATCGGGACATTGAGAATGGCAAGTGTGGACGCAAGATCCAACTAGATTTTTTTTTTTTGACGTCAGTATTAGATATAGTGATATTTACTTGTACATATACACTTGTTTTGTATTATACGGTGTAGAGTTAGTGAGGTAGATATGTGGAAATACTTGTATATGTTTGTATATATATTGATTGTCTACTTTATTTTACAATTAATGAAAGATATTTTACTTTATTTTTTACTTCTAACATGGTATCAGAGCTGTTGAGCTGAGCTCAACAAACTTTCTTCGATCCTCTTTCATTCTTCTCTTGTTCTTCAGATCTGATAATCAATCTCTAATTGTCGATCTTCTTCTTCTGTTTACGAATCTCACAATCGCCATTTCGAGCTCTCATACTTTCGTTTCTTCTTCAAATTTGATCGATTTCAACTTCAGATTCATCATTTCTACTAAGATCTGAGTTTCGATCGAGCATCAATGGGAAAAAGGCAATGTAACTCGAAATATCGTTCTTCTACTCCGATTCTAACTGAAGATGAATCAACGCTTCAAAGGAATCAAACTCGCAATGAGATCTCTGCATCTACGAATCGCAAAGTTCGTCATCAATCTCCAGTACTTAGCGATCTTCTAATTCGCAGAGAAATGTCTCGATTATTTGAGGTATCTGATTCTCCTGATAACGTTCACAGTACGTATCATCTACTTAGTTCAGATCATCAAGGTCTAGTTTTAGTTTCAGAACAACTAGATGGATTGAACTATGGTACGTGGTTAGTTGCGATGACCACAAGTTTAGAAGCTAAGAACAAAATAGGTTTTCTCGATGGGTCTATTTAGAAACCTGAAGAAACATATGAGTACTATAGAATTTGGTGTAGATGCAACAGTATGATCAAATCCTGGTTGTTGAACAGTGTTACTAAGCAGATCTATGCTAGCATCTTGTACATTAAGTATGCAGCTGATATTTGGAAAGATTTACATACAAGATTTCACAAATCCAATATGCCTAGGCTATACAAACTGAGACATCAACTTCAGTCTCTTCGTCAAGGCACAATGGATCTCTCCACATATCATACTCTAACACAGACTTATTGGGAATAATTATCTAGTCTCCAAGTTGTGTTAAGAACATTAGAAGATTTGCTTGCAGAAAGAGAAACAAATCGGGTGATTGACTTTTTCATGGGTCTTAATGAAAGCTATGATCATATAAGGAGTCAGATTTTGATGAAGAAAAGTTTACCAATCCTATTTGAGGTGTATAACATATTGGTTCAAGATGATTCTCAGAGATCTGCTAGAGTTCCTTCTCATGCTGGAATCGAACCTGTAGCTTTTCAGACCTCATCTCATCCATCATTTACAAATCAGATGCGATCAAGACAAGTGTGTACTTTCTGTGGTAGGATGGGTTATGTAGTAGACATATACTATAAGAAATATGGTTTCCCTCATGGTTTTAAACCAAAGGGAAAAATTCAAAACTCAGAATGAATTGCAACAAATAAGGCTCCTGCTCAAGTAAATATGATCATCAATGCTGAGAATCAAAATACTCAGGTTTCAAAGACACCAACTACTCAGATTTCTGGTGTTCAGGCTCCTTCTTTCTCTCATGCATCTCTTACCAATGAGCAAATGCAACAGTTCATAGCTTATTTTAGTGCTCAGATTCACAACCAAAGTATCACACCATCAACATCAGAAGGACTAATTGCCTCAACTTCAGCTGTGCCATCCACTTCTAAAGTGTCTGGTACGTTTATAAACCTTTATTTTCTTTCGTTTAAAGGCATGCCTTCTGTGCTTTCTGTTGGAGATGCTTTGTTTCTCCCCTCATTCTTGGATCATTGATTCAGAGGCAACACACACTACAAGAAAACTGTCGATTTGGGACTGCATTTTGCGACTAAAAGAATAGTCACAAAATTTGAGACCACTTTGTGACTAAATATGGACAAATTAACGACTGCATATATGGTGTCGACGTTAAGTAATCGTATAACTACGACTACATACAAACTATGGAAAACATCGCAAATTAGCGACTAAATAGCGACGAAATAAAGAGGAAACGAGAATCGTCACAAAATAGTTGCAAAAATGCGACTATTTTCTGACCATATAATGATGTAACAAAAATAGTCACAAAGTAGTCGCAAATGTACGACTGTTTTGTAACTAATACATTCTGTTACACTTTAGTTGCATAATAATACATGTCTGTCATGATTCTTCTTCTTTCACAACCCTATCTCCCCTTACCAATACCTTTGTCACTATACCAACTAGTATCTCAGAGAGTATTGTTAGAGTAGGTTCAATTGTTCTAAGTGAAAAGATAGTCTTAGACAATGTGATGTTTGTCCCTGTTTTTAGATTCAATTTGCTAAGTGTTAGCTGTTTAACAAAAGATTTACATCTCATGGTTAGTTTCACTTCCACTTCTTATTTTATACAAGATCTTACTCAGGCATTGATGATTGGCAAGCTTAGAGAAATGTCAAATCTTTATGTTTTGCAGTCTGAGTCTTTATGTTCTGCATCTACAGTTTCAGGTACACATATAGTATGTTCTACTCAAGTTAGAATTGATACCTGGCATTCTAGGTTAGGTCATCCAACTTATGATAAAGTAGATTTGTTATATGATGTTCTTCTTTTAAAGATAAATAAAACAAAAAATTTTCTCATTGTGGAGTTTGTCTTTTAGCTAAGCAAAAGCATCTAGTTTTTCCACATTCTAATTCAAGGTCTAGTGGTGCTTTTGATCTTCTGCACATTGACATATGGGGTCCATTTTCAGTTCCCACAACTGAAGGATATAAATACTTCTTGACCATAGTAGATGATCATAGTCAGGCGATATGGGTTTATTTGCTAAAGTTGAAATCATATGTTCTCTTTGTCTTTCCAAATTTTATTACAATTATAGAAACTCAGTATGATAGAAAGGTTAAGTCAGTTAGGTCTGATAATGCTCCTAAGTTATCTTTTATTCATTTTTATAAAGACAAAGGTATTATCTCATACCACTCTTGCCCAGAAACCTCAACAAAACTCTGTTGTTGAGAAGAAACACCAACACATTTCTAAATGTTGCTAGGGCCTTTGATGTTTCAGTCACATATCCCATTACCTTATTGGGGTGACTGTATTCTCACTGTTGTCTTTCTAATAAACAAATTACCTTTCCCAAACACTCAAAACATCTCTCCTTATCAAATTCTTACTCATAAACAACCAGATTATCACCAACTCAAAACCTTTGGTTGCCTCTGTTACCAAAGTACTTCACCTAAGTCTAGAACTAAATTTGATCCACGAGCAAAAGCTTGTGTGTTCCTTGGTTATCCATCTGGATATAAGGGTTACAAGACTTAGAGAACAATATTATCTCCATTTCCAGGCATGTTGTTTTTCATGAACATATTTTTTTTTTGCTGGCTCTTCTCTTTCTGCTACAGCAAAGGCTTTCTTTCCATATCTTGCTATCCCTAATGTTACCATACTTTTTGTATCAAAATCTTCTGATGTGGTGCCTTCTGCATCATCATCTTCTGATGAAAGTTTGCCTTTGGCAATTTCATCTCATAGAATCCGCAGAAAACCAACTTACTTGCAGGATTATCTTTGTCAATTTGCTACTTCTCTTTATCCTCTCTTTTTTCTCTCTCATATGATAAGCTTTCTGAAACACATCATTCCTTTATCAATTCTATTCTTCTTGTTTCTGAACCACACAATTTTTATGAGGCAAGAAAGTTCAAGGAGTGGTGTAATGCTATGGATGTAGAGTTTCTTTTTTTAGAAGGCTTCGATACTTGGGACATTTGTTCATTACCAAAAGGGAAGGAGATTGTTGGTTGTAAGTGGGTATATAAACTCAAGTTACATGCAGATGGTACTCTTGAGAGATATAAAGCTCGTTTAGTTGCTAAAGGGTATACTCAACAAGAGGAAGTAGACTTTGTGGATACATTCACACTAGTTGCTAAGATGATTACTGTAAAGTTGCTTTTTGCAACAACTGCAAAGAAGAAGTGGTATTTGCATCAGCTGGATATTTCCAATGCTTTCCAGAATGGAGAATTAAATGAAGAGATCTATATGGATTTACCTGAAGGATATGCTGAAAGACAGGGGGACTCATTGCCACCTAATGTTGTTTTTCATCTCAAGAAATCCATTTATGATCTGAAACAAGCATCTAGACAGTGGTTCTTAGAGTTTTCTACCACATTGGTTTCCTTTGGCTTCCAGAAAATTCATGGAGATCACACTTTGTTTCAGTACACTGGTCCAAGTACTTTCCTTATTGTCCTTGTCTACGTTGATGACATCATTGTAGCAAGTAACAATGAGGCCTTTGTGACCAAGTTTGTTAATCATCTAGAGACTTGTTTCAAGTTAAGGAATCTTGGTCCACCTAAATACTTCCTTGGTATAGAGATTGCTAGAACCAACAAGGGTCTCTCCATTTGTCAACATAAATACATTTTGGAAATGCTTGCTGATGCAGGATTTTTAGGATGTAGACCATCTTCCATCTCTATAGATCCAAGTATTAAACTTTCTTCTCAATCTGGAGAAGTTTTACCTGATGCAGAATCCTACAGAAGACTAGTTGGAAAGTTGATGTATCTTACTATAACAAGGCCTGATATCTGCTTTGCTGTCAATAAGCTTTGTCAGTTTGCTTCAGCACCTCGACAACCTCATTTACAAGCTGCTCATAAGGTATTGCATTATCTTAAAGGTACTATAGGGCAAGGTCTGTTTTACTCAGCAAATGATGAGGATTGTCAAGTTAAAGCTTTTTGTGATTCTGATTGGGATCAATGTCGTGATACAAGAAGATCTGTCACTGGTTCTTGTATCTTTATTGGTAAAGCTTTGATTTCTTGGAAATCTAAGCAGAAGGTGGTTTCTATGTCATCTGCTGAAGCAGAGTACAGGGCCATGTCAGATACGGCTGATGAAGTGGTTTGGTTGTCTTGAATGATGAATGATCTTGGAGTTTCTTCTTCTTCAATTCCTGTTCTTTATTGTGATAGTACATCGGCGTTGCACATTGCTAAAAATCCTGTGTTTCACGAGAGAACTTAACACATTGAAGCTCAATGTCATTCTATCCGAGAGAAGCTTAAAAATGGTGAACTCAAGACTTTACATGTCAGCTTAGCAAATCAGCTTGCTGATTCTTTCACCAAGCCTCTCTATCCTTCATTGTTTAGGAGGTTAATGTCCAAGATGGGTCTTCATAACTTCATGATGCCATCTTGAGGGCGACTATTAGATATAGTCATATTACTTTTACATATACACGTGTTATGTATTATACGGTGTAGAGTTAGAGAGGTAGATAGGTGGAAATACTTGTATATATATACTGATTGTATACTTCATTTTACAATTAATGAAAGATATTTTACTTTACTCTTTACTTCTAACAGTCAAATTTCATTTAATAAGGTTTTGGTAATGTGTTTCCCGCTAGGGGATACACGACAATCGTGGTGCTTACATGAGAGCATACAATATTTTTAGACCTTGCCTTTTTAGCAAGATCATCTGCTACAATATTCAACTTGCGAGAAATATATAAAATATTAAACATAGAAAAGACGGTTTTGAGTGCAACAAATTCATCAAGCTCGGCTGCAAATGCTGGACATTCCTCGGGGTTAAAGATCATCGAGATCAACTGCATGCACTCTGTTTCAAAAAACAAATCTATTGAGATAGCGCGGTCAAACATTCCATTGCCCAAAGCAACGCTTCTAGCTCTACATGGAGTGGGGATAGGTTGGCTCCCAATCTGGCCTTTAGTATTCCCTTCCACAATCACCCATCCTATCCACTAATAGAAGCCCCTGGGCTCCACGATCCATCAATCTGGCAAACCTTATCCCGAATTCTGGTGGCTAGCGATGGTGAACTATTCTCCTCTTGGGAAGCATCATCCCTACCATTAGGAGTTTCCATTGCTTCTGTCCAGCTTGTCGCTTCTTGGGTAGCAAGTTTAAGTATATTCACCGCCGACTCCCTTTGATTCGTAGATAAATTTGTTTCTTGCCTTCCAGATGTACCATATAATCCATGGAAACGTATGTAGAGCCTCGACAAGTGTTCCTAGTTTTTCTGCTTCTCAGAATAGATAAGAGAAATTCAAAAAAATTGAGTTCTGAGGGAAACGTGAAGGAGTGGTGGGAATAGGAGCCATTGTCCATACTTCCCTCGCTGGAGGACAGAAAAAGAGCATATGGTTGATGGTTTCCTCCTCCATACCACACACGGGGCAGCCTTTTTTCTTTGTTAGTATGTCGATAATGAAGTCTTTGGCATGTAGCCAGACAACTGGATAAACATTACCACACGAAATGTTTCAATTTTCGTATAGTTTTTAACTTCCATGCTTGTGCCAACATGTTAGATATTGTAGGACCCTTAACAGGGGGTTCACAAGCAGTACGAGAGAGATTTCTCGCGGCCCAATATCCAGATCTAACATTCTAATTCCCCGATTTGGTAAAGGACCAACTATAATCGTCTCTCAAATATGCTTTAGTTGGTCTGATTCCTACTATTCGCTGGACGTCATCTCGGGTAAATAATTCTTGTAGTCAATCCAAATTCCACTGTTTTAATACAGGGTCAATGAGGTTGATTACATACAAATGAGGGTCTTGCTCGGTAATACCACTTAAAAGTGGTCTAGCCGGAATATCGAGGATCCAAGGTTCGCTCCAAACCTTTATAATCATCCCCGAACCAATAGTTCTTCGAATACCCGAGAGAAGGAGAGGTTTAGCCGCCAAAATCCTCCTCCAACCATAAGATGGACGATTTGATTTTTGGACTTCCAAAGGTTCACAATATCTGTGATACCCTTACTCTCATTACTCTACTTAGGAGGGAGTTCAGGAATTGTAGCAGTCTCTACATTTGTTTAGCAAGAAGGGAAAGGTTGAACTCCTCGAAGGTTCTAAACCCAAGGTCCCCTTCTGATAATTAGTTACATAATTTATTCCATGCCATCCAGTGGATCCTGTTGGGCCTAAATCTGGCCCATTATCTAAGAGATAATTCGAACTGTGAGCAAGGCTTAAAAAGGATGATATTGAGCTCGTAATGGGCCTAAGTCATATCCATAAGGAGTTAGCTTTCTAGTCAAAATAGAAACAGGCTTGGGAAGCGTCCGTGGATTTAGAGAGGTCCAGGTCTCGTTGAGCAGAGAGCTGGCGTAGCAGGTCTCGGACAAATGGAAGAGGTCATAGACCCAATCAAATAAGTTGTTAAGCACTCCAGAAATCAAGGAAGAGATCTAGGAATCGTTGCAACAACCTTCAAGTGTGGAAAAGAGCTATATAAGAGGAAGAGGAGGCGAACAAAGTCCTTCTTCAACTCATCTTCAATTTAGACATTTCTAGACATTTTTCTAAAGATCCTTGTATTGATTCATTCCTTAAAAGAGATAATTGTATATTTCTTTCATTCATCTTTAATTGTTATTTCAAACCTCTTTTGTATTCGTTATATTGATCATTGATCTCAATAAAGGCAACATTCATTCACTAAGTTCTTACGGGATTCAATCCATGTAATCTCTTCCTAATCTAAACTTGTTCTCGAAATCCTAGAGGTGAGTTTAATCCCTCACATTTGGCGCCGTCTGTGGGGAGAGATAACTGAATCCCTTATTCCGTAGCTTAAAAATGAATCCTATCGATCAGGGAATGAACCCATCCGACCCTGATTCAACGAATCAGAGCTATGGCTCATCGAATGATGGAGGATC
>OVAN01008322.1:0-18150 GCA_900406275.1 Anastatica hierochuntica | reverse complement strand
CTTAGGGTTTTAAGAAGGTTAACATTGAGTATTTATAGAGGAAAGGGTTTTGGTTTGACTAAACCGGAACAAACCAGTTTGGTTCACTGATTTTTCCAATATTTGGGGGTCTCAGTGGTCTGTGCACAGGTGCGTGGATAGCTGCGCTGGATAGCTGAGTTGGTTCGCCAGGAGTGTAGCGATCTGTGCTGGAATGCGTGGGTCGCTGTCACAGCTCGCTATGTTTCGCTGCCGGGCGTAGCGACCTGTGCAGATCGCTGCGCATGGGTCGCTACATTCGTAGCTGTCTGTGCTGAAGTCGCGTGGATCGCTACACTGGATCGCTGGGGTTCCCTGCCAGGTGTAGCTATATGCGCAGATCGCTATCAAGGATCGCTGCACCTCTCCAGAATTGTAGTTGTCTGTGCAGGGGTGCGTGGATCGCTATCACGGATAGCTGGGGTTCCTTTCTTTATTTTCCTTTGTCTTTCATCTCGATTCTCGACTTGGATGGTTCCGCTCCATCGTTTGTTGATCCAAATACCTGAAAAAGAGTAAAGAAGAGAGGATGCAAGTACAAATTCACACCCTAAAGGACTCTAGATGCAAGACTCCTAAATGCTTTCGAAACTAACCTTAAAACATCTAAATGTGACATCTAAATGATGAAAATGCTCCTAAAACATACTCTTAAAACGAATGAAATGCGATAATATCAGGATGTTTCTGAAATTTATGGAGTTATAAAATTTTAAGTGTTGGAAGATGAATTATTAATGTAAAATTCAAGTTCCAGACCAATCGATCTATGCATATTAACTAAAAACTTTAGAAATCAAAACTAATGTTTCGTACCCATGAATAACTAATTTTTAGTCGCTTAATATACACTTGAACTATGATAACTTGCCAATTTATAAATCATACTGAATAGTCAAAGTCAACAAAAACAAAGGGCAAACGAGTAAATTAACGACGAGCAACTTGCTTGTTTTTTGTTTTGTTATCACCACTCACATGAACTCTGCATTAAAAACTCTCTTTCTCTCTCTTTCTCTCTCTCAAATCGAAAGGCAAAGGCAAGCTTTTCGTATGTCGCTGTAGATTTGATTTTGCTCCTTTTTATAAACACATACTTCTCTTCCATCAACACCTCCTCTCTTCAATACTCCATCTCTTAAACAACCTTAAAGAGAGAGAAGAGACGGAGAGAAAAAGATTGATCAAGATTTGTAAACAAGAAGACACCACGACTCAGATCAACATGCTCGCCGTTCACCGCCCATCTTCCGTTGTACCCGACGGAGATTCCGTCCAGATTCCGATGATGATCGCGTCGCTTCAAAAACGTTTCCCTTCCCTCTCACACGATTCCACAGCCGCTAGTTTCCACACGCACGAGGTTGGTCCCAACCAGTGTTGCTCCGCCGTCGTCCAAGAGATCTCCGCACCAATCTCCACCGTATGGTCCGTCGTCCGCCGCTTCGATAACCCTCAAGCTTACAAACACTTTCTAAAAAGCTGCAGCGTCATCGGCGGCGACGGAGGTAACGTCGGTAGCCTACGTCAAGTCCACGTCGTCTCAGGCCTCCCCGCCGCGAGCTCCACCGAACGTCTCGATATCCTCGACGACGAACGTCACGTCATCAGCTTCAGCGTCATCGGTGGAGACCATCGGCTCTCTAACTACAGATCCGTCACGACCCTCCACCCTTCGCCGATCTCTGGCACCGTCGTTGTGGAGTCTTACGTTGTTGATGTGCCTCCGGGAAACACAAAGGAAGAGACTTGCGACTTCGTTGACGTTATCGTACGTTGCAATCTCCAGTCTCTTGCTAAAATAGCCGAAAGTTCTGTGGCGTAGAGAGTATCGTCCTTGAGTAGTTTCTTTAGATCCGACGTCGTTTTTTCTAAATTTTTTTTTGCCGTCGTGTGATCTGTGGTTTTTCGGCTTATTGTGTGAAAAAGAAGAAACATTAGTGAAATAATTTCATGTCATGCATATTGCATAATCATAATCATCTCATAATGTTATTACTTCTTTTGTTTTTGTATTTCATATCCATCGGATAAATCCCTATCCCCCCTCCAGCTTTCACACCCAAGACAATGAACAATGCTAATATTCATTTTATGAATAATGTTAATATTCAATTAGGAGAAATTGGTTAAAACTTAAAAGTGTGATTTCGAGTTTACATCTTGTATAATCGACAATTTCAGCACGTATATCTACTAAAGATTAGAATGTTTAAAACGTTCCATTAAGATAACCACGCAACATTGTATGTAATCTACGAATCCAGATGAATATTACATTCGCAAATTTTCTACAGAAATTCGTAGAAAAAATAAGCACTTTTGGAGTTTTGTGCGTTCTATTTCGGGTATAAAATATTAGGAGTGGAAAGAGTTGAAAAATGTATTTAAAAATAAATAAATACACATGTATGTAAGATATGAACATGTTGATAAAATTAAAGAAATAAGAAATATTGCAAGTGGACAATGCTTTGAATGATAAAACCCAACAAGAAGCCAAGCTGTTCCCATTTTTTTTCCGTTTTAATAAAAGGAAACGCAAGTTGCAATATAAAAATTTAAATAATTAACTTTAAAAACAATATAGAATAGAGGGAAGCGCAAGTTGCATGTCTTGTTACATCACAAGAGTCGCTACATGTTTTCATTTCCAAGTGATCTGTATTCAGAATTGAGCTTTTTCACTATTCGACAGATTTCTAATCTCCATTCATACATTTCTATCCATAGAAGGTTATGTGATTGATCGATAAAGCATGAATAGTTTGAAAAAGTTGTCCGTAGGTCTAGAAGTTTCAAATTTGTTTCTAGTTTAATGTTTGCAATACCATAATCGAATTTCACCGTAGTTTATATAGTTTGCGTAGTTTATGTGAAGAATATTCCACATCGAAAATATTATAGGATCTTGAGTAGTATATAAAAGGCACCATCTGAATTTGGCGTCGCCAATTCATTTTAAGTTGGAAGTTTATGAAATTTAATAAGATATTTGAGTTCTGATTTTGAACACATATTGTCACACCGAATCTAAATTGATTGGTCTATCGAAAGAAGTTTGATCGATCTTAACCAAAAATTGGTCCTACTCAAAATTAGTCCGACCAATTTTGACCCGATATTAATCCTATATTAGATATTGTCAAAATTAATGGCTAGATAGATAATTATTTCGAAAGAACGTGTGAAGAATATTCCTTAACGAAAATATGATGAAATCTTGAATTATATATAAATTGCATGAACCAATGCACTCATTGTTAATTGATTTTAAATTTGAAACCCATAAAACTTAACACGTAACCACGACAAACTCTAAAAAGTTCATTGGAATATTGTTAATAACATAATGTATTATGACAGATACGCTTTTAAGTTTGCTATTTTTGTGATCGTCAAATATTGACAAACATAACAATTTTTGTTTCACCATATTGTCAAAATAACATAGCTTACCAATATTACAAACATAACATAAAAAATTACCTAGCTTACTAATGATCACAGGATACATTACTGTGTGGAAGTGTTAGAGAAAGGTGTAAAATGTAATGAATGGGAAAGAGTTTGGCGTTGCAAGTGGGAGTAGGGTAGCTCAAGTTCTTGCAACTTGGGCAAAACATATTAATTGTTATTTGCTAATTGAGTTTTCTTTTTCTTCTTATAAATAAATAAATACTATGCTTTCGAAATCCTCCACGCGACCGTTCCTTTAAAATTATTCGACATATGCCAAAGTTATGAAAATAACCAAAAAAATAAATAGAATACAAAAAAGACGAGTTTTTCTTTTTACCAAAAACCCATTAATATATTAAGCTGGTAATGAACTTTCCACTGAAAAAAACCGATAAGAAACCAAGTTGTTTACATGGATAACAGAACTACCGTTTAATCTTGTTTTTTTGGCAAGATTATCGGTTACACAATTAAACGGACGAGAAATATAGAAAATACTAAAATTTGGGAACAAGCTCTTTATCTTAGTGAAGTCATTTAGCTCAGCCGCAAAAGTTGGCCATTCCGAGGGGGTAGTGACCATCGACACCAGCTGCATGTAATCTGTGGCGAAAGCGACCTCAGTTGTTGATGTAGAAATCAAATTCTCCGTTACCCAAAGAAGTGCTTCTAGTTCCGTATGCACCGTAGACTACATATGGTGAATATTTTTATATTTTCTTGTAGATTCCATCAGAGGCCACAAAGAGTTTCTTCCGATTTTCAGGACCCATCTATGAAGCATATCAGCCCTGAAAACGAGGGAGCTTTCTCCTGTGGGGGCTCCTGAGGACCAATTTCTGGATGTGACTCGAACTCTTCAGGGTAGTTAGCGTTCCACCATGAATTAGCTTCATGGACAGCATGAAGCACTATGTCATGGGCATTTTCCTTCTTAGATTCAAATATGAACGTGTTTCTCGCCTTCCAGATAAACCATAGGATCCAGGGAAAGATTCGAATGGACTCCTCAGCTACTCCTATTTCCTTGGCCCTCCAAAATAGATAGCCAAAGTTACTATATATGGAGGTTTGAGGACATATGGTTGGTGCTGATGGAATGGGAGCCAAAGCCCATGTTTGGCGTGATTAATTGTTTCCTCCTTCGCACCACAAATGGGCAAGATGCCTCGACACCTATGTGTCTCGAAAAAGCTTTGGCATGTAGCCAGACAACCGGTTAGACATTGCCACACGAAATGCTTGAGTTTTCATGTGGTTGTAAGCTTTCATGCATGTGCCGCCAGTGTATCCANAAAAGGGGGGGGGGGGGACAAGCAAGACGAGATAGCTCTCTCGCGACCTAGTATCCTGAGCGAACAGTGTAATTCCCTGACTTTGTGTATGACCAACTATATCCGTCGCTTAGATAACTCTTTGATGGCCGATGCTTAAGATCTGAGAAATATCTTCTGTGTGAAACAGTTCCCGAAGACGGTCTTCTTTCCATGCTTTTGTATCTTCATCCATTAAGTTGTTGACATACAGTTATGGGTCTCTTACATCGGATACACCTTTCAGGATTCAAGTTGGGATGTCGGGGATCCAAGGATCAGTCCACACCTTGGTAATCATTCCGGATCCAATCGTTTTACGCAACCCTGAGCAAAGCAGGGGTTTTGCCGCCATAATGCTTCTTCAGCCGTATGATGGTCGGTTTGATGATTGGACTTTCAGGGGGCTACAATATCTAAAATACAGCCTCAGAGCACTCTACTTATAAGGGAATTTGGGAATCTAATAAGATGTCATAATTGTTTTGCCAACAAGGCAAGGTTAAATTACTCAAAAGTTATGAATCCTAGTCTGCCTTGTGCGAGTTGAGTGTATAATTTGTTCCAAGATTTCCAATGGATACTGTGACTATCGGCTTTGGAGCTCCACCAGAATTTGGCTATAGCGCTGCTTAGCTTTGTGCAAATAGCTTTTAGGAGAAGGAAGCATGACATCACATATGTTGGGAGGTCTTGGGCTACAGATTTTATTAGTACTTCCTTTCCACCTTTTGAGAGGAATTTCGCTAACCACGAATTAATCCTTGATTGGAGTCGTTCTCTGACAAAAGCAAACACTTGGGCTTTTGATCCATGGATCTTTTCAAGCAGACCGAGGTATGTCCCCGTTCTGCCTTCTTGGTGTATCCCCACGACATGCCCTATCTTTTCTCTTTCTAAGATGGGAACATCAACACCAAACATCACAGAGGATTTCGAGAGGTTAATTAATTGCCCTGACGCTTCGCCATATTGGCGGATAATATCCATGACTGCTTTTCCTTGGGCTTCATTAGCCTTACATAAAAAAGGTTATCGTCTGCAAAGAGGAGATGGGAGGTTGAGGGGCTAGCCCGAGAGATTTAGAGGCCCTGGATCCTTCCATGCCATTCAACATCCCGGAGTTGTGATATAAGTGCTTCTGTGCATATTATAAAGAGGTAGGAGGATATGGGGTCACCCTTGCGAATCCCACGGGAAGGAGATATCTTTCCTTTCAGGGCTCCGTTGAGGATTATCCTATATGATATTGAAGATATGCAGAACATGATCTATCCTACCCATTTAGACGAGAATCCCATCTTAAGCATAAGTGCCTCTAGGAATTTCCATTCCACCCTGTTATAGGCTTTACTCATGTCCGTTTTGATAGCCATGATTTTTTTTTCCTGCATGCTGGATTGGAGCGTAGTTCGTGGAAATTCTCCTGGGCGATTAAGACATTATCCGTGATAAGTCTTCCCGCAACAAAGGCATATTGCGTTTCATAGTTGATACTTGGTAACATTCTCTTCAATCTGAGACTAAGAATCTTCGAGATTACTTTGTAACTCACATTACAAAGGCTAATAAGTCTGAAGCTTGTCATCTCTCGGGGTCTATCAGATTTAGGAATGAGAAAAATATTCGTCTCATTTAATTCTTTCTCAAAAGATCACGTTGCATGGAAATTCCTGACAAGATCAATGAGATCGTTGCCGATTATATCCCAATATGATTGGTAGAACAACGCAGTCAAACCATATGGTCCATGCTCTTTCTCAGGGCCTATAGAGAACAAAGCTCTTTTGATTTCATCATCTGAGAAAACTCGGGTGCGGTTAGCATTCATATCTTCTGTAACTGACATGAGGGTCTCTTCCATAAACTTGTCGAAATCATGCAGGTTCGAAGAAGAGAAAAAGGTTTTGAAATAATCTACAGCTAATTTTTCAATACCCGCCCCATTGTCAACCCATTCTCCATTATGGCCGATTAATCCTAGTATGCGGTTTCAAGCTCTTCTTTGTTTGGTTGATGCATGAAAGAATTTGGTATTTCTATTGCCTTTTTTAACCAGTTTTCTCTGCTTTTTTTGCTTCCAATAAATTTCTTCTTCCATATATGCTAACCCAAGTTTCCTTTTTTAGCTCCATAAGGGTTTCTGCATCAAGATTTTTGTCTCGTTGAGCTTTATCAATGCTATCTTGGAGTTCTTCAATTAGCTTCTTCGAGTTGGACTTAGCTCCTTTCTTTCAGGTTGTTATCTCACTTCTACAAGCGCAGATTAACTTCGAGCAACTTCCTTGTCCATTTCGTATTGTAGTTTTCCATCCTCGTGCGATAACTTCTTTTAACCCAGATTTCTTATCCAACGTTTATCAAATTTAAAATTGCTCCCAAAGTTTTGGAGGATCTTTTGGACTGTAGTAAAGAGCGGTCTATGATCTGATCCCCACATTTTTAAATATTCCACATAGGTGTGGGGGAAGATTTGATGCCAATCTTCATTCCTCATGGATCTATCTAAATGACATTTAATCATGCCATTTTTTCTCTGCCCTGCCCATGATAACGGATTTCCTTTGTAGGGGATATCGATAAATCAACAACATTGTATCATATCTCTAAAAAGGAGGAACGATGCCTCTGATCTACGTTTACCACCTTCTTTTTCGTGGCTTCCAGTAATTTTGTTAAAGTCTCTCATAGTGAACCAAGAATCAAATCTATTAGTAGATGTTTGGGTTAGTCTTTCCCAAACATTTCCTCGGCAATCAACCGCTGAATCTCCATACACAAAGGTAATAAAAACACGATTCCCATCAATAATAGTTTCAATACCAATAACTCGATTGTTCATACATAAAACTATTACAGAGAAGTAACTAGAATAAAACAAAGCAAGATCCCCACTTAGCCCTTCACGGTCAATAGTGATCAAACTATCAAAGTCTAATGAAGCTTGAAGATCTTGCAAAACCATCCCATTGTTTTTTTTTTTTGTCTCCGAAAGAAAAATGAAACCTGGAGAATATAAACGGCACATTTCCTCCAGCTGGCGGGACGTAGACTTTACTCCCACCCCTTGAACATTCCAAGCTAAGATCCTCATCCGGAGAGGTTGGATGGGTTCTGGAACTCCATCAAACCTTTTCCATCGGAACTTGTTGAATTCTTGAACGATGGAGCCGCCTCACTTCGAGAGAACACCAATTTTTTCATGCTTTTCATCTTCTTCTCTTCTTTCCTTTGAGCTTGTTTTGTGGTCGGTTTTGGTGATAGCCGACCTCTAAGCGACTTCATTTTCTTCGATGCAACTCTTAAGTCAACTTTTGAACTTTTTTGGGCTTTTCCTTTCAAGCCCAACACTAAAGATTTAGGGGAATTCTTCACGATTTTTGCAGATATTTTCCTTTCTTTTCCTCATGCCTTGGAAAAATTTAAGCCCACTTCCAATCCAATTCCTAGGTCCAATTGAATATTGACTCTCTCCTTAGGCAGACAGATTCGTGTTGGTGATTGTTGCGGTGGTTTGTTCATCGAAGATGGAGATGAGAGGGGGGAGCCTTGGATTCGCGACACTGGCTTCAATACCTCTGAGATTGTGTGCTCAACACTGTGTTGCATCACCTCCTGTTCCGCCAATTTTCTCCCAAAAGGTCATCATCCGTGACGAGGTTCTCATCAAGGAGTTCCTGCCTCATCTTCTCGTAGGTCTTAGCCTCTGCTTTCGCCATGGCCTGCAGGTCCTTGAGGTTCTCCAGGTCCCATTCTTTCAACATCTGCTCCCAGTCATCTGGTGTTTAGGTTCGCGTTAGGCTTCCAAACTGAACAGACTGGTCAATCGCATCTCCCCTGGTCAGGGCGGAGCCAGGCTGCTTGATTATGATTTCATCGCCAATTGGCGGATCCTCAACCGGTGCATCACCATTTCATCTCAACTACTTTGTCCTTGTCTTTGTCTGTGCACAACTAAGAAAAGGGGTTTTGCTCCTGATCCTGAACCTACTTCTCTTGAAATGCCATCAAAGATGGGGGCTATGGCTACTGCCCATCCCTTGTTTAAATCGAGTTTGTTTGAATGGGGAGCAGTTTCCTCCAGCTGAGGTCTTGACGGTCTCCCGTGGCTGCTATGGTTGTTTCTCGGGTGATGTTGCGGCGGAGATCTACAGTGGCGGTGAGTTTCGGGAGACGATCTCTACAATGATCTTCCACTTCTTCTTTCAACTTGTGGATGGTGAATTTGACGATTCGCATCATGTTTGGGGCACCAATGGTGAGTTTTGGTCTTGATCATCCCTCTTCTTGTGGTGTTCAATTGATGAAAGGTGAGGGCTCTCTCTGGTGCGTGGAATGGTAGACACAAGTTCTCTATGAATGCGCTGCCAAACAGGTACCCTTGTGTCCATGTCTTTCAACGGCATCTCCTCTTGGCGCAGAGTGTGTTGAGAAGATCTTCTGGCATGAATTGGATCAGATTTGATTTTGGTCGTAGCACCACCAGCTTGTTCAAGACTCCTCAGGCGCTTAAAGTCTCTGGATGGGGAGTGTGTTTGAGCTGCCAGTTTCTCCAAGAGGGCTTCATTTTTCGCTTTGATTCGGCGCTCAGCCTTGTTTAACGGTTTTTGTTCCTCCAATAACAATGGACAGGTGCTTTCATCGTGTGATATCAACCGGGAGGAGAAACGTAACTTGTAGAGTTTCTCATAAGAGAATTATACTAAGGTAGTTTCACCAGTCGGAAACTAAGCCTTGGCTTTAAATTTTAGAGGTTTGGTTACATCTACGGTAACCTGCAACCGAGCGTGGTCCGTATCAGCCGATACAAACTGTTCGAGAGCTTCTACCAGGTCCTTGAAGGTCTGATCCATCTAAAACAAGGTCGGTACACCTGAGACAGATATCCAGAAGGTTATGGTGTTCGGATAATCCAATGTTGCTGTCGGTTTCCACCTTTCCAGGGAGAAAGACCACAGATTGATGTGGTAAGGTCTTTGACACAAGACCTTTAGGAGGTCTTCGTAAGAGTCAAAGTCAAACTAAAATCGCCCACGTCCTAAGTTAAGTCCACGCACACGTCCTTCAATATCCCACACCCGTTCACTTAGCATGAGGGCGAGGATGACATTTGTGTTTCTCCCATTGTGGAAAGCTCTACCGACCAGTGAGAGTTTGAACTTTTCAAGTCTTTTAGAGTGATCAAAACTCTTTATTATGACTAGTTTCTCTTCATCATCTTCAACACGCTGTTTTGTGAGCGCATGTACTTTGAAGCTTGCTTCTTCTCGTCTTGTTGTCTTGGTGGGCTTGGTTTCCAACAACTAGGGGTGAGTCTTGAGCTTTGATGGTTAGCCATGGTACTACAAAAACAGTGGTGTAGTCAACAAAGGACGCTGAGAAAACAGGGTTCAGAAACACTCTTCAGACGGTTACAAGACTTTCAGGTTTCAGATCTATGCCGAGTGAAGTTCTTTACTACAACAACAATGGGGAAAGAGAGAGTTGAGGGAAGAAAAAGAAACACGGAAGTAAAATGCAGGGGAGAGAAGTGAAGAAAAACAGGGGCTGACGAGAAAATGAGGATGAAAAGCAGAGGTGAAATAGGGATGAGGAAGAAAGGTATAGGAGCTGAGAAAGGTTCTTGGCTAGTGTTAAAACAAAAGGCTTTGACAGGGGAATCTTCTAATATGGGTAAGGAAAAGTAGTAGAGGTTGCCATGGGAGGGAATCCTAGAGAGATTTTTAAAAAAAAACTAGCTAGTTTGGGAAGGTTTTTTGGAAGCTGAGCTTTGCAAAGTTTGAGAGAAAACTCTCTCTAGAAGACTCTCCCTAACCCATGGTTGACTGGTATACGAATATAATTCACAAGATGCAAAAGATTAGTAACTTTGCTTTCTAACGTCTTTTTATATGAAGATGGGTCTAGAGCGAGATGCCTATTATATATCAGCATATGGTTTTAATATATAAGTTGTTTTAGAAAATTATTTTTGTTTCACAATATAAGTTGCTTTTAAAATATAAAGTTAAAAGTTATCTTAAAATTAGCTCAATTTTTGATCAAAATTCACTACAAAAGTCTTTTTCTTTTTTACTTTGTACCACTAATTTCTTTTCTTAACTAAATGTCAACAACAAATAATATTTTCGTTTTCTAAAACATAAAAAGCAAAAAATATCTTAACATACACGCTTTTAACCAAAACTACTTATATATTGAAACATAAGGACTATTTATTTTGTTGTAAACGTATTTTAAAGATATCAATAAAAAGTTTGACAATGGTTGCACTATCTTGGATATCATCTCACAATACCAAAATTCGAACCTGTAACCCTCTAGTGAGAAAAACTGTTGGCTATCACGCCACATATGACAAAAAAGGAAGAGATCAATAGAAATGTAGAAGATCTTTGAGGTATTATGAATTTCAATTCTAAAATTAAATTTCTCAAAATCAGCCAAAATAATTTTTGCATGAATCTAGTTTGTCAATCTCGACCAAGTCTTACCATATATTTTGTGAGAGAGTGTTGAACCNTGAACAGAGGATCGGTTCCTTTGACTTTTTGATCCCTTAATCAGATTTAACACTTAGGAAATTTTTATCTGTTCTTTTATTTTGTTCTCGGTTTTTGATATTGCTTTGGCCGAGGTCAGAGTTTTCACTTTTGAGGTTTCCTCTCCAAGTTAACCAAGTTTTTGGTTAACAAACCGAGTAGATCAAGGATTTAATGAAAACCGAGGAGTTTAGGAGCTTTATTGATCTGAGATTGTTACAAGTGTTTGTCTCTCTAAGTTTATCCTAGTCGGTCTCTGCTCTCTTAATTTTTCGATCCCCCACTTAATGAACTTAACGACCTATTTATAGGAGGTTAAGATCTACAGTAACTTGATATAATTATAATTGTAGACCGAGGTGGAATCCACGTGTCGTTACCAACTTTCTTCATGTCTTCTCTTTGCATGCATCGGTTGTTGTTGATGCCGAGGCCTCTGCATTTACTCCACGTGTCTTCTTCGAGGCGGCTTGAACTGAGGAAGTGCGCTTCATTAAATGCTCAACGAATCTCCTTCTGACTCCTTTATTAAATGTTATCGGCCATATCCTCGGCCTGAGACTGGGCCGAGGTCTCGGGCCTGACACTTAGCCAAATTTTTCTTCATATCTGATGGGCCTTCTTCGTCTGCTTTGGGCCCAACTAATCTTTTCATGGGCTTGGCATCACGATGCCTAGCTCGGGTCCAACAGTTGTTCCCCCCCAGACCAGTGCACGTGTCGTCTTGTGACTGGTTTATTTTTTATGTAAAAAGATGGTTGGAGCCCACGCGCCGAGCTCTACGCGAGTGGATGATTCCCGTAGGTTAGACCTAGGCTCTTTTTCGCGAATGGACCTTTCGGTTTCCTCCTCGTTTTCTTTATAAACTCCTCCTCTCAGTCATTTCTTCAATTCTTCTCCACTTGCAAAAGGTAGTCTCTCTGTCCTCTCTCTAAGTTTTTTCCTTCTTGTTTTGAATTTTTTAAGCATGTCGGTTGTATCCGTTTCTTCTCGCTCTTCCTCTTCCGGTCCTTCCAATGTGGAGGCTTCTGAGGAGAGAGTTTCTTCAAACAATAATACATCAGTTTCATTTACCGAGGATGAGTCTTTTGATAGAAAATATAATTTAGTTAGGGCCCAATTGGCAATGAGAGGTGATAAAACGGTCGGCAATGTTCCTGATGAAGAAAAAGCTGATGCAGAGTCTGCAGCTCTTACCAGCTCCCCGGTTAAGCTTTTTGATTCTGTTGGTTGTATCATTCCTGCCAACCCAAATTATACGTACTCCGAGGCTTGGGTCGATACTTGGCAACAAACGAAAAAACAGGAAGGGGAACCCGAGGCTGGTAAACCAGAAAAGAAAACCAGACTGCCTCGGTTGATAGGAAGGACACTATCGACCGAGAATTCTCTTGACTCTACTTTTCCCTGGCGGCATGATGTCCCCGAGTTTGAAATCAGGATCCCTGAGGAGCACGAGCGCCCCTGGAAATGCCCCGAGGGATGGGTATGCCTTTACGAATCTTATTTTAGATTTGGCGGGCTCTGGCTTCCGATCCCGAAGATCTTTACCGACTTTTGTCGGGTCAGATGTCTTGCTCCTAGCCAATTGACGGTTGCGGCGGTTCGCAATATGGTTAGCATTTTCGTCGTGGGATCCGAGCTCGGTATAGATGTCAGTAGGAAGTTATTCGAGGAGTTTGTTCGCATTGGGAGAAACTCTATTTTGGTTGGCACCTTTTATGCCAATTTTAAAAAGAAAGTAATTACCGGGGAGACTTCCAAAACATAAAACTGGCATACTCATTACTTTTTTATGAAAGTTAATGAGACATCAGTTGTTGATTGGGAGACGCGAATTCGGTCTCTCTGGAACCAAAATCCTGGTAGTTGCTTTCGGAGTAGTTTCCTTTTAAAGAATTAAATTCTTGTTTGCTAATCGCTTAGTTTGTCGGTTTTTGTTTTGTAGTTAAAATCTTTTTCACTCGTGCTCGGCTCGCTGGATTTGCTGACCACGTCGAACGTATCCAGAAGCTCGGTATCCAAAACTGGCCAGAGATCCACACTAAGAGGCTTGCGCTAGCTCTTAAACGAATTCCTGATGGTATAAGAGGATTTTGATTGTTGACTTGATTTCCTCGACGTTTTTTAAATTTCTAACTTTCCTTCTCTTTCTTAGACTCTCCTGATTTTCCAAGAGTCAGAATGGGAAAGGTGTCGACCGTACTGCTAAAGTTTCCTCGGAGGTCGAGGAAGAAGGGGGAGACTTCTGAAAAGACTCCCGACGTAATTACCGATCTGACCGTAGGTCAGATTCCAAAACTAGCCGTGGGTGAAAAGCAAGCCCATGTGGCCAAGTCCTCGGCCATAGAGGCCGAGAAGACCTCTTCAAAGGAAGCTTCTGCCTTGAGAGCTCCTATTACTTTGGTGGACCCTCTTTCTGCCATCCCGGCCGAGGGACCCTCTCATCAAGCTGCCAAAGAGAAACAAGGAGAAGCGATTTGGACCGAGGAGCAGCTGGCTCTGGTTGGGACTGGCCCATCAGCCCAAGGCAAAGATGGGCATCCTTCCGACGAGGAGACAGTGGCTCAGCGTCAGAAGAAACGAGCTGCCATCCGAACTCCTGGAGATGGTAGCAAAGAAAAGAAGAAAAAGAAGGTCTAGGCTTCCTCGGGTCCTAAGAAGCGAACTCCTCCTCCGAACAGGACTCAAACTAGTTCAAAGGGTCCTCGGGTTATGGAAGATGCTTCAGAGTGCGCTGCCCTTTTTAGGCAGATTCACACTCTAGAGTTTCCCGTTACCCCAATCGAGGATCTTCACTTCTCGGATCTTTACAAGGATATGTCGAAATCTTTTACCGAGGTTGGTTACTGATTTTCTTTCATTCATTTTTTTTGTAACAGTTGTTGTTTTTTTGTGCTAACTTTCGTGCTTTTCTAATTAGGCCGGGGATTATGCAAACAGAGTCATCGAAGCCTACGATACTCTGGTCAAGCAGCTAAAGGCGAAGATCCGGTCTTCTAATCAGAGGACCGAGGAACTTGTTGAGAAAGCTATAGAAGCTGAGAGGGAGAAATCCCTGAAGTCTGAGGAGGAAACTGCCGAGGCTAAACGGCAGTTGGTTGAAGCCCGGAAGAGTCGGGCCGAGGACAAGAAGGAGTTTGAAAGGACTCAGAAGGCTTGGGCTCTTTAGAGAGAGGACTTAAAAAATAGGCTGGCTAGGAAGCAAGAGAGGCTCCGGAAGAGCCGAGACCGAGAAGTTGCCAACGAGCATAAGAAGGTCCTCTCGGTTCTTTCTGCTCGGTATAAGGCTTCCCTTCAGAAGGCCAAGCGCTTTAGGGACAAGGTCAAAGCCGCCGAGGACCAGAGACTTCTCATGGCAAAGTTTGAGGCAGAGATTGATTTGCTGGAATATCTCAAGTCTGAGTATTCTATCGATCCTTCCTCTGACTATTTTGCCGAGATCTCTGAAAATCTGGCTAACCAGAAAGTAGCTGTCGGGAAGATGGAAGTCGTAGATCTTACTGACGAAGATCTTGAAATCCATAGGCCTTTTGAAGAAGCCCTCCTCGGTCAGTATGGAAGCAACCGAGGTTCTTTCTCTCCTGCCGAGACTGCTGAGTTGAGGTCGGCTGCCTCCAATGTCCATGAAGCTTAGGACTTAGGCATTTTGTTATATATTTTTTGTAAAGCTGTCTATGTTGTATTTCCTTTCTTTCTTCTTTTTGTCGAGTTGGGGCTATATATAGCCAGGTTTTTCTGAATATTATTATTAATGAATCGGCTTTCATCATTCTCATCCTTTGTTAAAATGTCAATCTTCAAATCTCTAACAAGATAGAGGATAAAATACAAGTTGAAGAACTTGGTGTTCCTTTTGCGAGAATAGACTCGGCTTTAATGGAATCAATTGGGCCATTAAGACTTTAGATTTCTTTTGCAATTAAATCAAAGAATCTTTACCAGTCCCTCGGATGATCAGTCCGTTTGCTTATGAGAAGCGAAATATTGCGAGTATGAACTCGGCTTAAGGATGGATCTGTTGGGCCATCTTTTGAGTTTGATATTATCAAAATCAATTTAATCTCCCGGGGAGTATACTTAAAAGGAGGAAGCTCGACATCGCGTTTTTACTTAGTCTTTTGAAAGTTCAAAAGATAAGTTTATATATTTTTTACAAAGGTATAGCTGGACCTCGGTGAGGCTGCCTACGTATCCTCGAAAGGAATCAAGCCATTCGTAGTTCAGTTACAATATAAGATATAGGTATATACACAGAGCTCAGCTTTGGATACCGAGGTTGACTTCCATGATGGTGCTAGTAGTAATATTGCTTGAGATTAACTGCGTTCCATGAGTGCAAGACTTTGTCGCCGTTCATTTGAAGAAGTTCGTAAACACCCGACTTCACAATTCTGGAGATTATATATGGTCCTTCCCAGTTTGCTCCTAGCTTGGTGATAGGTCGTTCTGCCGTGTTCTCAAAAACTTTCCTTAGTACCAGATCTCCTTCTTGAAATCGTCGGCCCTTGACTTTTGAGTTTTAATACCTGGCCGCCTTGTTCTGATAATTTTGTGTTCTGAGAAGAGCTTGATTCCGGATTTCTTCAACTTGGTCGAGATGTTCCTCCATCATTTCTTTATTCAAATTTTCATGAAGTGTTAGGATCGACCGACGCAAACCCGGTATTGACACCTCGGCTGGTGCCATTGCTTCCATCCCGTGTACCAGAGAAAATGGGGTTCGCCGTGTCGAGGTCTTTGAAGTTGTTCGGTGCGACCATAAGACTCCATCCAGTTCATCGGCCCATAATCCTTTTTTAACTTCCAACCTTTTCTTCAGTCCGTCAAGGATCCGCTTGTTCGTGGCTTCTGCTTGCCCATTTCCCTGTGGGTACCTCAATGTGGATTTGTTGAGTCTGATTTTCCACCTTGCGCAAAAGGTTTCGAATTTGTCGAAAGTGAACTGAGAGCCATTATCGGGAACAATTTCATACGGCAGCCCATGATGGCAAATGATGTTCTTCCAGACAAACTTTTGTACGTCATCGACAGTTATTCTTCTGAAAGCCTTTGCTTCAATACATTTGCTGAAATAGTCGGTCAAAACTAGAATGTATTCCTTTTGACGGGAACGTAGTAGGGGCCCGATAATATCCATTGCCCATCTCATAAATGGATATGGCATTACCGAGGTTGATATATAGTCGGTTGGAGAATTTATCATTGGTCCATGCCTTTGACACTTTTCACATCTCGCGACATGCTTTTCGCAATCTGTCACCATTGTCGGCCAGTAGAAACCTTGACTGCGAACTTTGTGAACCAAAGCTCGGCCTCCTGAGTGATTCCCGGCTGCCCCTTCATGAATTTCCATCATGATTTTCCAAGCTTCCTTCTTTCCAACGCAGACGAGGAGTGGGCCGAAATAGCTCTTCCGAAATAAGTGACCATCCATCATGCAGTATTGTGCACTTCTCCTTTTTAGTCTCCGGGCTGCCCATTTGCATGCTGGTAGTTCCCCATCTTCCAAGAATTTAATTATTTCATCTCTCCAATCTACTTCTTGGGGCTCCAGAACCAATGATTCGATTCGGTCTTGTTCCGTCATATCTTCTTCGTTGGTTGCGTCGACTATCATGCATTCGCCCTTCGGAAGTTCAATACTCGGTCAGTCTATGCTTTCCACTGGTATCGTTCGTCGGATTGTCGGGTCCGACGTTGAAGCTAAGGTAGCGAGGGCATCGGCAGGAGAGTTGTCTGACCGAGGTATCTTAATTAAAGAGAAAACTTCAAATTCCTTTGCAAGGTCTTGTACTAACTTTAGATAGGAATCCATTCTCTCATTCCGAACTTCGTATTCTCCATTGATCTGGCTTGCTACTAACTGTGAATCGCAATATGCTTGGATCTGCTTTGCTCCTATTGCTTTTGTCAATCTTAAATCTGCTAGTAGTGCTTCATACTCGGCTTCATTGTTTGATGCCGGGAAATTTAATCAAAAAGACTGCTCTAAAATCTCATTGTTGGGCGTGACTAGCCGAACTCTGATCCCTGATCCGTGCTTCGAAGCCGATCCATCAACATACAGCGACCACTGCTCGTCGCTCGGGTTTTCACTTGTCAGCTCGGTTGGTAACTCAACTAAAAAGTCCGCCAATACTTGAGATTTTGCACTGGTCTTGGCTCGGTATTCTATGTCGTACTCACTTAGTTCAACTGCCCACTTGGCTAGTCTTCCTGATAGACTCGGGCTATGGAGAATGGCCTTAAGAGGCTGATTCGAGAAAACTACTATTGCATGTGACTGGAAGTATGGACGCAGTTTTCTGGCCGATGTGACTAGGGCTAATGCTAGTTTCTCGAGAGCCGGGTATCGAGCTTCTGCTCCATTTAATGACTTGCTGGTATAGAAGATCGGTTTTTGGATGCCTCGGTCTTCTTTGATCAACACGCTGCTGACTGCGTGAGGTGAAACAACAAGGTACAAGTAAAGAGTTTCTCCTTCCTCGGGTTTTGATAGAATGGGTAGTGTGGTTAAATATTGCTTCAGTTGCTTGAAAGCCTCTGAGGAGTTGGTAGAAAAGCAGACATCTGTCAGTCGATCTTGAGATAAACCGGTTTAACGCTGCTATTCTCCTCGCCAATCTTTGTACTTCCTTTGAATTCCGAGGAGATGGCAGAGATTCGATTGCCGAGATCTGTTTTGGGTTTACCTCGATTCCCCTCTTTGTCACAAGATAACCGAGGAATTCCCCTGATGTTACCCCGAAGGTACATTTTGCTGGGTTTAACTTCATGTTATACTTGTCAAGAACTTGGAAACACGCCCGCAA
>OVAN01008321.1:0-18336 GCA_900406275.1 Anastatica hierochuntica | reverse complement strand
GCAATAAACTTTAAAGAACTAAACTAGATCTTGTAGGAATCTATGCCAAAACCTAGCCTATTAATGGGAACTGAAATTCGCACTGTCGATTTTCATAATCGAAGGAAGCAAGGAAACTTTAACTTTCCTTGAGGTCCCGGATTTATGCTAAACCAAACAACGATAGATCAAAAGTACGAAGAAACAGACGACGAAGTAAAAAGTAAAAGAGAATCAAAAATCAGAGTTGAGCAATAGAGATTTTATTTCGAATCTACGTTGAGCGTTACAACAGGTGAAAGCCGTGGCCGCGAGAGCTGTCGGCGAGTATCCTAGTTCTAACATCATAAGACTTGTAAACCTAGTTGAGACGCAGCTCGCTAACAAAAATGAAAATAAACCTAATTGCTCTAAGTGTGAATTGTGAAGAAATTTTGGTGTACCCTCGTTCTTCTCCTTAGCCACTCTTATATATGCCTTCGTAGTTTAGTCCAGTTTCCTTTTCTGCCCTAGATTTAAGTATATTCTTCCGCGGAAATATTCCTTTTTTGAGAATATTCCTTATCTTCACGATTTTTCCATATTTATCTCCAAACTTTAATTTTATCGCGTTATCCATTTATCTTTCGCGAAACTCGGGTAAATCATTGACGTAGTTCGGCACATTCTCGTCCAGAATCGTAAGTGGACTTTTATCGCGTTTTGGGCCTTCCTGGGCTGTCTTGCGACGAAGATACTTGTACGATTTCTTTCGGAGAAATCGTTCTTCGTACGATTACGCAGTGATGGTTTCACGAAATGATAAGACCAATTGTATAATTAATATATCATCGATGTTCGAGTTAACCGTTATCATTATATACGATCGATACAAATTTTTTACGGAAAGAACAAGTCTTTATGATTATTATCGCAAAATTTTTACGAAAAATCCAATCGAAACGAAACAAGAGACAATCAAAACTGAGATTCGAAGGATAAGATGATCGAGACGACATGGTCTATTTAACCGTGGGCAACTAGACTTTCCGAGATTCTAGTCGCCCAGGCGACTAGACTTTTCGAGAGTCTAGTCACCTAATGGATGACTAGACCTTCCGAGAGTCTAGTTGCCCAATGGGCGACTAGACCTTCCGAAGTGTCTAGTCGCCCATTGGGCGACTAGACTTGCTATTAGTAAAGTCGCCCAATGGGCGACTAGACTTGCCAAGAGTCTAGTCGCCTGTTGGGCGACTAAACTTGCCGAGAGTCTAGTCGCCTACGGGTGACTAGACTTTGTTTGTGTTTCTGAAGCGACGTGGTTATCTGACGTTTACAGTTACTTCTTATCGCTTCAAAACTTGTCTATTGAGATCTCTCGGGAGTCATACGGAAGTCTCGGGCGTTGATTTCGATATTCTCGCGTTTATTTGCTCGCGAGTGACTAGACTTTGCGAAGTGATTGCCTATGGTTGGCTAGACGCGGAGTTTCGACGTTTAGTTTAGAGGAGATCGACTAGATGGCAAGAGCCTCGGAATTGATAATCCTCTTAAAATTTTCGTTCCCGAAAGAGAGACAACATTTCCGTTGTTATTTTTAGGCATTGATTTCGTCGTGACCATTTTTGATCCCCAACAGTTAGCCCTCCCAATTTGCAAGAATCGTTGGAATGTTCTTGCAAACTTTAAAGCACGTTAGGTAAGTTAGGCGAAATCGATGGCTAAAAAGTTCAAGGATGAATAGTAAGTCTCCCTTTCTATAAATATGAGGAGTAACTTTCCAAATCTTTCACTTGCTCATTTTCACAAGAAAAAATTCCTTACGATAAAAACATCGTATCATTTCCATCTCTCTCTCCAATTTTTTTGTTATGGCTTCGAATGCTCGAGTTTCTGAAAATGTTTCACCGTCGATTTTCAACCCCGAAAGCCTACGCGTTCAGGAGAACAATGTCGTACAGGAAATCGAGTTCTTGCCGCACTCGGTCGTTCCCGAAGAAGTGAGGGAGTACTGGTGTGTTACGTGTGATATCGAAGCTCCACCGCCCGACTCATGGTGTCCGCCGAGACCAACCTTCAAAAAGGACGCCAGTAGGCCGAGCGGGTGTCGGGACTCTTTCCTTGCAATCATCCGGGTTTTCTACCGAGTTTCGGAGGAGGTGCAGTTTCGGATGTCGAAGGTCGGAGAGGATGTTGATTCTCCGCCTCACAGTTTATTACATGCTACGAGTTGCATTTGCTATTTTGTCGACTATGATTTTCCATTCTGAGGATCATAGTTTAGTTTTTAGACCACTACGATTTATCAATCAGCCAGCTTTCGCTCGTCGGACTCCAACACCTTGTCAGAATCTAGGTTTTGAGTTACAAACGAGGGATGGATCTATGCGTCGACTATCTATTGGCGTTTTTGTCTCTGAAGGCAACGAGTCTACCGGTTCGGTATTTTCTCAAGCCGATGAACAATATGTCAGTGATTCGATCGTTTACGTCTAATTTCCACAGTTAGAACAAGCGATATTTCTTCGTTCGTTTAGATAGTGAATTTGTCGAGTACGAATACGTTTTTTCCTTTAGGCGTAGACAGGGTCCCGCAGGTATCATTTTCGATACTCTGATCGTTTTCTTTTCGTTTGCTGATATTTGATAGTTCTTTTGTTTTGCAGCTCTTGATCCTCTTCCCCCGAATCCAGAAGATCTTCGCATCGTTAGGAATCTTCTTCGAGGCGGTCCGTTCCACTGGGGTTACTTTTCCCCGCAGCGAGTTCGTAACGCGGTTAAGTATCACAAGAATAAGACTCAGCCTGACGCGGTCACGGGAGAGGAGTTAGACCCGATTATGAATGGCTTCACTCCATACGAGATGCCTCTTGACAAGGAGAGGGAGAGGTCTCCCAGGAACGAGCCCGCATTCGCTAATGGGGGTGGCGTTGCCGAGGAAAGGAGGGGGTCGTCCGAGGAGGCGTGGTACCACGATCTCCTTGGCGGAGACAGAAGTGGTCCGAGTCAACCTTCGTTGTCGCTTTTTGGAGAAGGGTCAGACTTGGACGCCTTCCTTGGTTCTTTTGATGCCCCGTCGCATCAACCCGCGGCTGATGCGAGATTTGTCAGGTTGGGGTAGTACGTGGAGGCCTCGCGTTTTTGCATGGGGAGTTAGTTTTCAAGCATAAGTCACGATTCCATTTATTCATATGAATTTGCCCCTAACCTTTTAAAGGATCCCTCTTTTGCAGGGTCTCCGCGTGATGGACGAGACCCTTAGGGCGAGCAGCTTGGAGGCGCAAACGGTTCGGTTCAAGGCTGAGAAACTCGAGGAATATAACTCCCACTTGATAAGGGAGGTCGAAGCGGCTTCTCTTAGTGAAAAGGAGTTGGCGCCGAATCAAGTGTCGCAAGTTCGTCGCGCGTATAGATGTGGAAAACACGAGGTCACCTTGGTTATGGCTGAACGTTCGGTTCAGTTTGCGGCAGAGTTTTACCAATACAAGTACGCTCAACAGTCTTTTAGAGAGTACAATGAGTGTCGTGTTTCGGTGGGTGCTTTGTGTCGCACCCAACATTCCGATTACTCATACCGCTTCAAGATGGACAAAATGTCTAGCCACATGAAGAAGCGCAAGGATTTTAAGTCTTCGATCCCTTCGATCGAAGAGAGGGTTCGGGGTCACTGGGCCCCGATTCTCATTTCTCTCGATTCAGAGGAAGTTGGGGACACCGCTCAGGGTGAAGAGGACGCGGTGGACCAAAATCTGAACCCATTTAGCGTGGGAAATTTTTTGATATCTAGCTATTATGAATACGATTCATGAATAAGAGATGTTTGTATGCAGAGGGAGTGTATTCCCTGTTTTAAGTTATGTTCATGTTTTGGCCAAGTGTGGCAGCTTTCAATCTATTGGGGTCGACCGTATATGGCTTTGAGTTTTAATAGATTATGTTTTTAGTTCGATTGGTGCGTGTATGAGTGGCGTTGCATATGTGAAGACAGATTATGAGTTTTCATCTCATATCCATTCCTTGAAGGATCGTTATATTCGTTGTTTTTTTCGGGTGCGAGTTTTCGAGAGACTTAGTCTTTCGGATTCTTATAAACATGCGAATATAGAAGAAGAGACAAGTTTTGGGATCTCGTACCGGTTAGATATAATGTCTTGAGATGTTCAAGACCAGTGTGTTGGGTTTAGCGCAAGACCTAGGTTTACTCTCGGTTTTAGGGCGTGCAGTGAATAATTCCAGCATATGTTTCCCGTTTGCGATTTTGACCTGGTTTTGTCTCGATATTAAAGTCTGTGATAGGTTTTCAGCTTATTTGACTTGCATCAATCGGGAACGAGCATCTCTCCAAAGACAATTTCTAAGTCGTCTAAAAGTGCTGAGCAAAATTTGGGGTTTCTTTTATAGTGCGCTATTATCCTAGTCGGATGTATAAGATCCGATTCTTCGTGAAGAGCAGGTTAAGGTGAGTGATTAGTTCGTCCATCGGGGCCAATCGACGGGTGCGGAGTTGGAGCAAGGACTCGTCCTTTTCCCGGTAAGGGTTTAGTAGTCTTGCGACTGTTTTTAGAAGTTTTTGATCGAGTTCGGAATTTTGATTCTCGGATATTCGCGACGTCTCGCTTTTTTCGAAAGTTTTTCCGGCTTTTGGTAGAATGTGTTGACGAACACGTTATAGTCAAGATTCGTTAAGAAAGGTTTTCTCGTATGATTTTCATTTTTGGGTTATACGAAAATAAAAGCAAAATTTTATTGTTGAAATGTATCTAAAAGTGTCGAGTACAAAGTGTGGAAGTATACAAATATACATACACCCACTCTCCCATTTTTTAGAGAGGGGGAGAGCTGAACTCCTTTTGCGAAGAGCTGCCTACGTACCTCTTTCGAGGATCAAGCCGTCTCGTAATTCACTTTTTTGCTGCGAGTGATTACTCGCTTGGTAGAGTTGCGTCGGTTGTTTCAGTCTCTATGACTACAGCTGGGTCGACGATTTCCTCTGCTGTCGAGCGAATTGCTCTGTTGGGAATGTTGGGCATGGAAGTTTGCTTGTTTCCTCGGACTGAGCTGTTTCTTGAGTTGGCGATTTTTGCACGTCTTTTTCTGAAGTGTCTTCGGCTCACGCTCGAGTTGTCTTCATTCGTTTGGGTTTGGCCATGGGCGCCATTACGACTTTTCTTAGCTTATGCTCGGCTAGGAAGCAGAGTCGTGACTGTTTTTGGCATCCCCAGATTGCGGCGATTTTGTAGGGAGTCGAGAATTTAATGCCCAAGTGGTAGGTCGATGGGATTGCCTTCATGGAGTTTATCCATGGTATTACCATGATCACGTTATAGATGGTAGGATGGTCAACGACCGCAAAATTGACGACTTTCATGATCTCCTTAGCCATCACCGGAAGCTTGATCGATCCGAGAGTCATAGATGTTGTACCAGAGAAACCCATGATTGGTTTCAGTGCGGGTATGACTTCGGATAAGTCGATGTTCATCCTGTTGAGGGTATCGCGAAAGATGATATTGACGGTACTTCCTGTGCCGATGAGGACCCTGGCGACTTCGAGGTCTTTTATGACGAGGTCGATCACGAGGGGATCATTATGGGGTTTGTCGATCCCGATAGTTTCGTATTCCTCAAAAGGGATAATGTCATTTGTGCTGTCACTTGCGGTGTCGAGCGGTGCATACCAGTTTGCACTTGACTCAGCCTTTTGGTGGTATGCTTTTATCTACGAGACGATGCCGCGAAAGTATTATGACCCTCGGATGATCATACTCACTCTGCGGCGATTGGAGTTGTTGCCTTTGTTGTCAGGTCTCCTTCCGTGTTTTCCATCCGCTTGAGTTCCTTGAGACATGGCGTCTCCTAAGGGTGCTTTATCATTCCTGGGTTGGTAGTCTGTATCGTGTATGAGGTTTTTTACTCTGGTTATGTCTGAGATTTCCTCTGCGAGCAGTTTTGCTATTAGTCTCGCTCCGAGAACCTTGCAGTTTGCGGTGGAGTGGCCTTTCGTTTCGTGGAACTCGCAGAAGGTGTTCTCGTCGTATGATGTGTTCTGCGTCCAGGTGTTCCCCGACGTCATGTGTTATTCGGACGGGGAATTGATGGCGTAGTTATGTGCCCCCGGAAATCTTCTCCCTCGTGATGGACATACTTATCGTTACGAGGGATCTTCTTTTTCGCTTTCTGTTCTGAGGTTAAGTCTTTCGAGGATGATTTCGTTGGTTTGTGTTTTTGCGATAGAATTTTCATCTCTTCTTCGATGATGATGAAGTCCGTAGCCTTATGAAGTGCATCCTGAATAGTGCGTGGTTTTTCGAGAGCTATCCACTTCCTGAACTTTGACTTGTACCAGACGGTTTTTCTGAGCGCGTCTACTGCCACCTTGTCGCTGATCTAGCTGACTCTCGACATTACTATCTTGAATCTGTTCATGGAATCTCGGAGAGATTTGGCTTCTCTTTGAGACATACTCCACAGATCAACGTCGGAGGTTTCTCTATCCACAAACATGGAGTATTGTTTGAGAAATTCCGAGGAGAGTAGACGGAAAATTCCGATGGAGTTTCGTTTTAGACAGGAAACCATTCAAGGGCCATCTCTTGGAGATGCTCGACGAAAAGGTGGCATAAACCAGCATCTTTCTCTCCTTCCTTCAGCTTAGATCTCGCAATCGCTATCTTGAAAGTCTGCAGGTGAGCTTTCAGATCGGAGGTTCCGTCATACATTGGGGTTTTCACCTTCCCAGGATCCGAGACTCTGGTGTTTGTTATGCGAGCAGTCGATGGAGTTTTCCAAGCCTCTTTGAGGAGCTTATCGATCTCTGGCGTAGCACTGGTCGCGTGGTGGATCTGCGACTTTACCGCTTTAACCTCTGAAGCTGTTTTGGTATTTTTTCGAGACGGTCGGCGTGTACCGAAAACGACTCTGGCATGCTCCTCAACCTGTTTCTCTTGTTCTACCCAGAAGATATTTTCTTCTTATTCTATAATGGGTTCGTTGAGCTGAGAGTCTTTCCGCGTTGCGCGACCCTTGACCCTTCTTGGGTGTATTTCAGCGTCTTCATCCATGGAATCGGATTGGTCACTAAAGTCCTGGTCGATTCGCTAGACTTCGTTTTCCTCTGTTTCCTTCTTAGGATTTGGAGGATCTTCCACGGTATTCCGCGCTGCGACAGGGGTGATTACATCGGGGTTTTGTTCCAATGGATTTTCTTACGCGTTCTGAAGTAAGCCAAGCGGAGTGGTGAAGTCGAGTCTTCTGGAGTGGAGTCTGGTAGCTTCGCGTAGAAGAATAGTTCTAGTCCTAGCGGTTAGGGTTTCTACCTGTTTAGCGAGAGAGCTAATCAGCTTGTCTTGTTCGGCCGACTTCTTTTCGAGAGTCGAGAACATCTTTTTGATCTCCTCAAGCGACGCTGTGTGTACGTTAACGTTGACAGCGGTGTTGTTTGTCGCTGGAGTGTTTTCAGCGTTGTTATTAGCACTGTCGCCGTTGCGAGCTGGTTGATTATTCTGGTCGTCTGTAGTCATATCTGATCTAGCATTTTGCGGCTGCGAATTAGATTGATCCGTGCCCTGAACGAATAGGCCCCCTTCTTTTAGTGTCAAACTGTGGGAACCGAAATTGACACTGTCGATATTCGTAATCGAAGGAAGGCTAGGAAACCCTAACTTTTCTTGAGGTCCCGAATTTCTGCTAAACCAAACTACGATAGATCAAAAGTACGAAGAAACAGACGACAAAGTAAAAAGTAAAAGAGAATCGAAAATCAGAGTTGAGCAATAGAGATCTTATTCCGAATCTGTGTTGAGCGTTACAACAGGTGATAAGTCGTGACCGCGAGAGCTGTCGGCGAGTATCCTAGTTTTAACAGTTGTCGACGAAAATAAACCTAATTACTCTAAGTGTGAGTTGTGAAGAAATTTCTGTGTACCCTCGTTCTTCTCCTTAGCCTCTCTTATATATGTCTTCGTAGGTTAATCCGGTTTCCTTTTCTGCCCTAGATTTGAGTATATCCTTTCGCGGAAATATTCCTTTTTAATTTTCGAGAATATTCCTTATCTTCACGATTTTTCCATATTTATCTTCAAACTTTAACTTTACCCCGTTTTCCATTTACCTTTCACGGAACTCGGGTAAATTGTTGACATAGTTGGGCCCATTCTCATCCGGAATCGTAAGTGGACTTTTATCGCATTTTGGGCCTTCCTGGACCGTTTTGCGATGAAGTGACTTTTACGATTTCTTTAAGAGAAATCGTTCTTCCTACGATTACGCAGTGACGATTTCGCGAAATGATAAGACCAATCGTATAGTTAAGATAGCATCGGTGTTCGAGTTAACCGTTATCATTTTGTACGATCGATACGAAGTTTTTTTTTTACGAAAAGAACAAGTCTTTACGATTATTATCGCGAAATTTTAACGAAATCTCCAATCGTGACGAAACAAGAGAAAATCAAACCGAGATTCGTAGGAGAAGATGATCGAGAGGACGTGGTCTATTCAACCGTAGGTGATTTGACGTTGCCCGTGTCTAGTCACCCGTTGAGCGGCTAGACTTTCCGAGTGTCTAGTCGCCCGTTGGGAGACTAGAATTTCCTAGAGTCTAGTCGCCTAACCTTCCGAGAGTCTAGTCGCCCAATGGGCGACTGACTTGCAAAGAGTCTAGTCACCCGTTGGGCGACTAGACTTGCCGAGAGTCTAGTCGCCTACGGGCGGCTAGACTTTGTTCCTGTTTCCGAAGCGACGTGGTTATCCGACGTTTATGGTGACTTCTTATCGCTTCGAAACTTGTTTATTGAGATCTCTCGGGAGTTATATAGAAGTCTCGGATGTTGATTTCGATATTCTCGCGTTTAGTTACTCGCGAGTGACTAGACTTTGCGAAGCGATTGCCTATGGTTGGATAGACGCGGGATTTCAATGTTTGGTTGAGAGGAGATCGACTAGATGGCATGAGCTTCAGAATTGATAATTTTCTTAGATTTTTTCCTGAAAGAGAGACAACATTTCCGTTGTGCTTTTTACGCATTTATTTTTGACCCCAACATTATTCATCCATCACAATCGTAACACGTTTGGTAGGTTGAATTTGAGAAAGCCAAAACTCGAGTTTTGCCTTATAATCTTTCCATCCACTGTTTTTACTGAAAAAACGTGCCAAATTCGATTTTATATTCACAAGCTAAGAGAAATCACAGAACAAAAAAAAAGTAACTTCTTATTATATTGTATCTTTTAACAAAAAAAAAAAAGAACTTCTTATTAAATTGTAGTGAACACAAAAGTTATTAATTACGATTAGAAATAAAATAAAATGTTGGAACGTGAAACGTGGGTTTCAAAAGAAAAGTAACTTCGTATTCTTATGCCTTCCTCGTTAAGGCAATTAACAAAATTTCAAATAGCATACCGCAAATAATTGATGTCGAACCCTTGGGCACCAATAAGATTAGCAAGTTTTTAGTCTAAATTACTTTCGGAATCTATAAAAGTAAGTATATTTTAACCAACACTAGGATATGGTTGATGTTTTTGGAATCAATTCCTTTTAATTTATCTGGATTAAGCACATGGCCTAAACAATGTATACATCATTTCCTAGTTAAGCATGGTCTATATAATGTATAACATCAACCATTTCCATCTTTCACTAAGAGGAACAACATTTAAAAGTAAGCTGCATTTCTTCCTCCTCCTCCTTCTTCTCTTATACATCATGGAATTATCAACAATTCCACTATTAAAACATGCTTCAGATTTTGCAGACAACATTGGTTCCTCGAATCCAAAGACAGTGGACCGGATGTTAGATCTTGAATCAGGCACATTCCATGAGTCGAACAAACCGGCTCCTGGGATGTGGCGGTTTCCTACGAATCCAAACCTTTGTTGCATCTATAGAGTGCCAAACAGTATGCGTCAAATGAGCTCAGAAGCATACACTCCTCAATTAGTCCTCATTGGACCTCTACACCATTCTTTAAAATCTCAAGCTCTTGAGTCTCGCGGAAACATCACAAACACAAAGTTAATGGGCTACTTAAACATGGAGCAACACAAGAAGATTTACCTAGCGGAATTCGCACAAAGGGTTGAAGGGAAAAGAAATATTGACGGGTTCAAAAGAATAATCGAAGAAAACGAAGATCTGATCAGAGCAAGCTACTCAGAATCAACGACCTGGATTGAATCTACAAAGTTCGTGGAGATGATCTTGCACGACTCTGTTTTCATACTAGAGCTCATTCTGAGGAATTCCGAAACTGGAATAGAGAAAATAGGAGATCATCTCATGGATGAGCCTTGTCTTGAAATCACAATCAAGGGAGATCTCATCATGCTCGAGAATCAACTTCCTTACTTCATCCTCGAGAAACTCTTTGACCCTATTGTCAAAATACTTTACCCGGAAAAAAACCTCCGTCAACTCATAATCAATTACTTTCTTAGTGAGCATGACAAGACCAAGATCGGAGACGACACAAAGTTCAGACATTTCACTGATCTAGTTAGGTGTGTCCGCGTCGAAAGTGCCCGCGTTGATACATTTCCGGAACATGGTTTTGAGGATTTCCAACCCATTTACCAAATGTATAACGCTCATAAGCTAGACATGGGTGGAGTAAAATTTAAGGCCTTACCAGATGAGTTCCCAGTCAAGGTGAAATTCGATGGTAAAAGTGGTTGCTTGGAGATACCTCGTTTCAATGCTGATGATAACGTGGAGATAACAATCAGAAATATAATGGCGCTTGAGCAATGTCATTACCCGTTCAACGCCCACGTCTGTAGCTATATCGTGTTCTTGGATTTCCTCATCGACTCAGAGAAAGATGTTGAGTTGCTCGTAGAGAAAGGTAAACACATTTTATAAAAGTGGTTTTAAACCCATTTTATCATCCCTATGAGTATTAATTCGGTGTTCTTGTTTTGGTAAGAGATTATAACCAACTGGCTAGGTGATCACAGGGCGGTGGCTAAAATGGTGAATAAACTCTGTTTAGGAGTCCCTGAAGATGGTGCTTACTATTCTGACATAGCAGCACAAGTCATAAAACATTACAATAGCAGATACAATAAATCAAGAGCCATCCTTAGGCGAGTGTATTGTAGCGACTTGTGGACCGGGACAGCCACCGTAGCCGCTACGTTGCTGTTGTTGCTGACTCTTATCCAGACGGTCACTTCCATTATTGATGTTTTGCCCAAGAATTAGCATTCATTCTTGAACAAACTTTCTTCACTTATATCTCCAGTTTCATATTCATTGTTGTTCATATTTCACCATATCATTTCGCTATCACACCTCTGGATATTATGTTTACCTTTCCTCTTTGTTATTTCTTCTTGATATGGAATTTCATTCCACACAAGCTCTTTTATCCATGAATCATAAGTGACTCATTTTCTTGTTTAATTAATTTTTATACAAGATATGTGTTTCACTGCCATAATTTAGAGAGATAAAGTATAACAAAAAAAATTGTAACTAAACCCTCTTTTATTCTTCCAATAACTTTTGCTGTGATAAATTAATTAATTAAAAGTAACAAAATTAAAGAGTCTAATGAATGGCAAAAGTGAACGTACCGTGCATACTATATATCATTATCCATGAAACAAAAGTTCTTAACATTTTTTTTTGATGACTAGGAGGTTCAGAGTTCGTGGGCCCCTAATTCCTCCAAGACGGGGTCAGACCAGGTAAGATACTCGCCTTTGGTGAGCTAACCCCTCCCAACATAGCTCGAACCCAGGACCTTCTCTTTAATTCGAGAAGTTCTTACCACTGGACCAACACTTCGTTGGTAAAATTCTTAACAATGTCCATGCAAGATGTAGAATTGTGGAATCAAATTTTCTTGTCACATTAAACTCATGAACCAGACTATCTATACAAAGTTTTTAAGGCAATAGATAAACCTAAGCTCCTACAAAATATGATTGTTAAACATATCCCAAACGATTTAGGAGCTTATCACAAACTTGAAGATAAACTTCTTCATGTTGGAGCGTGCAGGTTCGTAACACCTAGTTTGGTAACTAAATTGCCGAATTGTGCACGACCTAGAGCCTTAGTAAAAATGTCATCTAGTTGTGTATCTGTAGTAATATAGTGTGTTTCAATCTCGCCATCGCGAACCGCGTAGCTCACAGAGTGACAACCTCTCTCGATGTGCTTTGTGCATTCGTGAAAGACGGAATTATCAACAATTTATATGGTGGCCTTACTATCGCAAAAGTAGCGAGTAGAAACGTCTTATTTATTATCCAATTCTTTTAAAAGACTACGTATCCATTGTACCTCTAGTAAGACTGTAGACGGGCCCTGAGAAGAGTAACTAACCGTACGTTCTTTTTTCGTCTTCCATACTATCGGACAACCTCCTAACATGATGAAAAATGCACTTAAATACCGTCTTGTTAAAGGAAAAGCCGCTCAAGCTGCATCGTAGTAGACAGTAAGAGATATTTACCAGACTTTAGAAAATCCCTTGACTTAGTGACCCTTTAAATAATCGTACCACTTGAATAGTCACTTCCCAAAAAACTACGTAAGAGACTGCATGAACTGAGATAAGATATGCATAACATAATACAACTCCGGGTAAGTATGAGCCAAGTAAATAAGGCGACCTAATAATCAGATCGTCAAGAAGAGGACTAACGTTTGTCGTGAGCCAAAACTATCTGTCTTAGTGATGTTGTCAAGAGTATATTTTTGCTATGTCAAGAAGATGCCATTGGTTCCTCGACTAACTTCGGTACCAAGAAAATATTTCAGTTTTCCCAAATTCTTCATCGGAAAACAACATCACAAATACTCTTTGAATTTATGTAGCATGTACTCATCATCCCACAAATAAACAAATCATCAACATAAACTAGTATCTCTATTCCATCCTTTATGTAAGAAAAGAGTGAATAATCATCATAGGCTTGAATAAAATCAAATTTCAAAAAAGCATCGGAGAGTTTCTTAAACCAACAATTCGGAGCATGTTTGAGTTCATTAGAGATTTCTTGAGTTGACAAACCTTCCCAAGATGAGGATGATGAAAATTCGATGGTAGCTTCATGTATACCTCTTCATCTAATTCTCTATGTAAGAATGAATTTCTAAGGTCCATTTCAAGCAGAGTTTGGACAGTTCCCATTTTACCACATGTGAAGGTTTCAGTGTAATCTTGACTTCTACTTGCTTGTTTCCATTAATAACGAGGTGAGCTTTGTATCTCTTAATTGAGCCATCAGAGTTATACTTTATCTTGTAAACCTACTGACTGTCGATAACCTCTTTATCAAAAGGAAGATTAGTTATGTCCTACGTTCTACTAATTTCAAGAGCATCAACTTCAGTACTCATTGCATCATTCCAAACCTTTTCTTTAACCTCCCTTTGAAATGCTTTGGCTCAACTCCAGCAGTGATAGCAGCCAAGAATGTCATGGAAAATTTATCGTTACGGATGTATTGAAACATAGGAAAAAGTGAACTACCTTGGAGCACATACGAGGACTCAGAAGTAGAACGTGGGAGAACGTGTGGGGTAATAAAAGAGTTGATGGTGTTAGAAGTGCCATAATCCTTTAGCATAACTGAAAGTACCCGGTTTCGCCATCCTCCCCCAAACAAATCAGTTTGTTGTTTGTTGTTCTCGGGTTCTATATTTGTAGTTGATGTATTTGCAGCTGTTGCCGAGGCTAGAGCTGGCAACGTGGCTGGAGAAGGCAGGGACACTACTGAAGAACGTGGAGCTAGCGTCGTGGTTGGTACATGTGACTGAAGTACATCAACAGGAGGAGTTTCAAATGGAACGAAGTTCAAAATAATGGCCCATTCATCATCAAAAACCTAAGTAGTTGTATGATTTATTATCGAGGACCCAATTTTGTCATAAAAATAAAGGGGAAAAAATCCTCCTTGAAAACTATATCTCTTGAAATCAACCTCATTATGGTCAATGTTAAACACTTTCCATCATTTCTTGTCAAACAAGTAACCAAGAAAAACAATCGACTTTGAGGGCTAAACTTGTTGATGTATGTAGCATGTTGAATTGAGCATCTGTAGTTGACTATAATCAGACTTGTGTCCGTGAAGATTCTCATAGGGACTCTGACCCGTATAAATATTAGAAGAGGTTCAATTGATTAGGTAAGTTGCAGTTAGAACTACATCACCCCAAAATCTTATATGCAAACTAGATTGGGACAAGAGTGCTCGGACTACATTAAGGATATGCATGTGCTTCCTTTCCTTAACTCAAAATTTTTGGTTCAATATTAGACAAAGATCCCCTGCATATGATGGGAGGCTCCTATGTCAAGTATCACGTCCCCAAGGGTCTTCTTACCCAACATCTTATCACAGTTGTTGAATTGTTTGTTGAGTAGCTGAATGAGTGTCTTCCATTAATCTAGTGTAAAATCAGAAAAACTAGATGAGTTAGAGCTTGTGGTGTGGGCTATTGTAACATACCCTCTTCCACGACCACTACTTTTAGATCTGTTTCCTCATCCTCTTAAGCCAGAGCTGCAATCTCTCTCGTTGGATAACCATTCAGGCAGCCGATGAATTGTCAGCAATCCTTCTTATCATGTTTGTTGTGACAACAATGTGAACAAGGCATGGTTTAATCCCTTGCATGAAGAATCGTATCATGACATGCTCCACCTTGATTCTCGGTTCTGCCAACATTGGTTGTAGGGCCACTAGACATATCACAACCTACAATCAAAGTGTCCTTTCACTGTTACATAGGCCACTGCATCAAGCTACTACTAATGAATTCGAGTGGAGGTTAGTCGTTGTTCTTCTCTTATGGCCCTTGAGTAAACCTCAGCAAGTGTCTGCATAGGGTCTATTTCGATTAGAGTAGTACACAAACTACCAAATCTTGCATCGTCGAGTCCTAGTAGAAACTCATGAACCTTTTCTTCCTCACTTTCGTTTGATATTTCCGTATCTGCGCCACATGAGCAGTAGGAAAGAGGTTTAACATTCTTCTCACAATCTGATGTGGAAAAATTTTCACCCAATATAATATTACTAAGCTGCAAGCGCATAACTGTTGTGGTAGTACTTAGGGATCTAATCCACATGGACTAGTAGTGCACTAGGGATCTATGAATTTTACATTAAGCTAGGAAGAATCAAGACTTTTATTAGAATTAAAAAAACAGATAAGAAAGAAAACAAAGAAACGATCAACGAGTGATAAACATAGAGAAATATGAATTCGCAGAAAATCATAAACTAGGATGCTAGTGTTCAAATTTTAGGGAATTTAAGCTTAGGTATGGAACACAGTCACATATATATACCCATCCCACTTTCAAGGCTCAAGGTAATATGCTTATGCAGCCAACTCTTGACTTTCTCACAACTATTGAAGAAGATAAACATGCATTAATTCCTTCAGGATTGATTGTTCACAAGTCTACATCCACTTTCTTTTTCTATATAGAATTTCTCCTCAAATACTATATCTAGCATTATGACAAACTTTTGGAAATAATACTTACTTAGATTTCATTTGCAAGATGGCCAGACAAGCAAATAGCGTTGAACATAAGTAAGGGTGATAAAGTTATTGATAAACCCTAATAGATATGAATCCCTAAGGTAAAAAATCATAAACTTGTGGGAAAATACTATCTAACTTGCAAACTACTCAAGGTTGAACCTAAAATACATTCGACAAGCAAGAGAAGAAAACATGTTATCGATAGGTACATAAAATCGAGTTTATTGATGAATTGATGAAGACGTCGTGAAGCCTTTAGGATACAAATGGAACGACCCCTTAGGATTTCGACCATGCCTCCTAAGGTATCTAATCTAATCTAGAATAATCCAACTCCATGAAATCATGGCTAAAAACAAGTATAAAAAATGTTTTTCCTACTGAGGACAAGTTAGGTTAAGTTCGGGTCTCTCTAACCTTCAAATATTGGACTTCTTGCAGAAGGCCTTTGAACCTTAGTGATAAAAATGCTTGAATAACATCTACTTGGTTCATATGAAATTCTTTTTCGAATCCCAAGTCATCATCATATTGTTTTGGCCTTCTTGCATCCTTCATTTGCGAATCCGTAGAACCAATCTTCAGAAAATCGGTTGTAACTCATGATACACTGCTCCAAATGACACAAAGGCACTTCAATATGAATCTAACTCAATTCTCAAAAAAAAACATTGAGGGTAATGATTCCATCATGGACGATACTTTTAATGCTAAGAAATTGTTCGAAAACTGGTTTTGATCCTATTAGCTTCATATTTCTGCAAATTGCATAATTTGACCTAAAATGACACAAAACACTACAGATACATAAAAATTACCTTTTCTTGCTTAAAAATTCTTAAAAACACTAAGAAATCCTATTAAGATCCATAAGAAAATCATGTAAAATCTAATGTTATCAACTCCCAGACTTAGCTTTTAGCTCATCCTCGAGCAAAGAAAATGAAGAACGGAGAAGATGTTGAAAACTTGGAAACTTACCTGCACTTTAAAACCAATTCGTTGACTTTACTTTCGTGAAATGATAAAACCCGAGTTGATATTTAGAAATAACTTCCATGTACTTTACCACAGACTTGGCAACGTCTCCAGTTTAAGCCATAATCCACAAGAGTGATCTATCATCCTCGTAATTGCTTCCAAAAGCCTACAGCTTGCAGTCTTATCGAGGGAATATCAATCAAATAACATGTATACCAACACTCGCTCAGGTTCTTAATAACTTCGGTCTGTTATACAAATTCTTTTACCCTTCCTTTTTTTCTTTTGAGATTTATTTTTCCTACTTTTCTAGGTATCATTTTATTTTTTTCTTGGATCTCCTTTGCTTTTATTTTTAACCATATCTGAATTTAAGCAATTTGAAGCATATGAATACACATTTTTCAAAAATTTTGAATTTTTTGCTAAAAGAAGGAAAGAGGGAACCTTAAGGAGACTTCTTCTTGGTAGGCTTGAATGAGGAGTTAAACCCAAAGCATACCAAGCCCAAAGATGAGAGAATTAAGTTCACTAAGTGGTGATAACTTTGAATCATCCTGATACTCAAGGGATATGGTCGTCTTAGTTAACTAATCCACAAGATAGCTTTTATGTTCAGTAAATCTGCAGTCAGGCACTAAAGCTATGGTTACTAGATCGTTACAATAACATGATTAATTCCAAGAAAGGCTATTATCTTGACTGCTTTGACTCAATAAAATGTTTTGATTTGAAAATTTTTTTAAACGACTCCAAAGAAAGAAAAAAGAATCATTAATAATAATAAGAATCTTAACTTGAGGTATTAGGCATAAAAAGACTTGAAAAAATATTCCACTCACGTGTGAAAGTAATGTTCAAATCTCAAGTCGTCATCATATTGTTTTGGCTTTTCTATCCATCCTTCATTTGCGAGTCAGCAGAACCAGTCTTCAGTAAATCGGGTGTAACTCCTCAGACACTGCTCCAAATGACATAAACCTCATCAATATGAAACTAACTTAATTATCTTGCTTTTTGCCAAAATTCATCAAAATTCATTGAGGAAAAGGCTTCCATTGCTGATGATATTACAAATGCTAGAAACTGTTCAGAAATTGGTTTTGACCAAATTAGCTTCATATTGCTCCAAATTGCATAGTTTGACATGAAATGACTCATAACACTACAATTATAGAAAAATAAATTTTCTTGCATAGAGTTGCAACCTATTAAAATCCATAGAAAAATCATTGATTATCAGGTGTTATCACCATCATGTATGCACACAACTAATTGGGCATTCATTTGATGTAATCAGACCTTGTTCATAACAGAAAAACACTACTTGAGGTTATTCAAAAGCTGATCGGAATCTGTCACAAAAGTCACCATCGATCTAATCATTGGTTCTGTTGACGTGTTGATCCAACCAATGAGCATGGAGATAACAATCACCCAATTATCAGGTCATCGTTGTCGCTAGGAGTTTTCTTTATCGATCCATTAATAAATCCAATTTTGCGCTTGGCTTCCAATGCATTGATAAATCGAACGACGACTCATTGTAGTTTTCTCTGTTGAGAGAAAAAGAGAAGTAATCAGTATCCTGGATTAGGAGTGGAAAAAATACCCGGATCTAAAGAACCGAACTGAATCCGTACTGAAAAATAGACCCGAAACTGAACACGAACCTTTGAAATACCCGAACGGATCTTAATCTCAATACCCTATAGAACACGAACCGAACCTGAACCGAACCGAGAACCGAATTAGTACTCGAAATATTCGAAAAATAATTACATATCCAAAATATTATTTATATTTTTATATTTTTATATATTGATATATCTCAGTTTTTACTAATTTATAACGTTTGTTTGGAGTCTTTT
>OVAN01008320.1:0-18340 GCA_900406275.1 Anastatica hierochuntica | reverse complement strand
ATCAGTTCCACATTAGAATTTGAGTTCAAGACGGTTCTTAACCTTTTCCCTTGTCTGTAGTTTGAATCAACAATGAATTGTTTCCCTCAGAATACTTGATGCCCAACACTTCTTTGATTGTTGTACAACCTCATCGTTTGTTGTATGCTTTTCTTTGCTTTCTTGATTTCGACATTTGCATCATTCTACAAGATATCTTTTTAGCCTTAGCCCGCTATGTGATCTGATATTTCTTCGTGCTACCTTTGGTCTTTGTGGATTCAATCCCGAACCACTACAACGTACATCTGTGCGCTTGCAGTGTTATCTCGGGCGAAAACTTGAGCTATCACTTAGCAATCAACATTGACCAATATATAAAACACCCAACCTAACTAAAAAAGCAACAACAATTGCTTGTATTACCCATAAAACCTTATAACTCTCTTTTTCTCTCTCAAAATCTTTTCTCGATCAAAAGCATGCACATCAAGAGGTTAGCCCCTCTCTTCTTATAGTGTTGCCGACTTTGATGACCTTAGAATCGTAATGTAATCTTCTCAATTTACAATAATCTTCAAATTTCCATAATTCTCGCCAAAGCTTGACACGTCATCCTTCAGTGTTCCCATAAATCATCCTATGTCACTCAAGACACTCTTGTTTCACACTTCCAAGACTCTAGTACCATATCTCACAAAATATGTTTTGTGCAGCTCACTGTCGGTCCCATGCTGCCCGCTATCGACCAGGTTGATCGGTAGTGGCTTGCATTGGTAGCTGCTTCTTCTTGCATTTTCAATTGCCGCCAGAATGACATAATATTTTCATATCCTTTCTCTTTTTCAAGGCCTACCATATTTTGATTCCAAATGACTCTTCCCTTATTTGGTTCTCTTCATAAATATTTGAATCAACATCCAAGCTCCAAGGCTCAACACACATCTTTGGCTCCATTTTGATTCTTCTTCATTCCCTTTTGCTTCCTTTGATTCTTCTTCATTTTTCCTTGATTAATGATTGGTTTTCACTTAATTTCCAATAAGAATGAAGTTCCAAAGTCCTCTCTTTCTTTTAAAGATCAATTCCCTACAAAATGCAAGGAAATGCATGAAAAATACGAATAATCCTGAACTATATTTAAATTAGAAACTATATGAATTTTATCACCTAAATTCAATATCTACACCCTAAATACAACTAAAACACATACTAAATGATGTTAAATATTCGTTAAGTTATGTACATATCAACTTCCCCGGACTTGCCTTTTGCTTGTTGATGTGTACATAATTTAACGCATGTTTCACTTCATTTAGTATGTTTTTTAGTTGCATTTAGGTTGTATATAATGGATTTAGGTATTAGAATTCATGTAGTTTCTAAGTGAAGTCTAGTTTAAGATTATTCGTATTTTGCATGCATTTCTTTGCATTTTGTAGGGAATGGATCTCTAAGCCACCAAGAACACTTAAGCTACCTAAGCTATTGTTTTTAGTTTGTTCTTGATTTTTTTAAGTGATCAAAAGATTTGTAAACACTTTTGTGCTTGAATCTCTTTGAATCATTTATGTGTTTCTCCTCTCTTTGAATCATTGTTCTTCATTTTTTCTCCATCAAAGTTTCTCCTTTTTTCCAAGTTTCTTCCTTTCTTGCAAAGATTGGATTTTTCTTGGATTTGTTTGTGCTTATTTTCATTCAATCATCTTTTCTCATCTCTTCTCACCTTCTTCTCACTTCAAGCATGGACTTTCAAGAAGCTTGTGACACTTCTTGGTTTTCCATGGGCCTTAGTGAGTAGAACACATTGGACCATGGATTGGTAGATTAGGTAGTGATTTGGTGGTTAGATAATAATGTAAAAGGATAGAATAAACTTAGATCTCTATGGTTTAGGTGTTCTTAATGCTAGATCTTGACATGTACGCATTTCATGTCTGAGAGGTGTTCGATAAAATGCCTAGGAGAGCCTAAAGCATGCTAAAATTAGCTTAGCCAATGAGAATTGATTGTTAGGGAGTCTAGTGACTATATGGACTTGTTATTCTTAATGATTCCAAATTGATTTATCATTTGCAAGAAGTGAGAGTTGAGTGAATGTAATCAATATGGAAATGGCCTATTGTCACGAGAGTGGATTAGGCTAGTAATGATTCCTTGGTTGTGAGACTTGTTCTTTTTATTGACTCCTTTGTTGTTAGCTAACCACTTGATTACCTAATCTCAATTTCCAATCCAAGTTCCACTTCTCCATCATTTTAAGACTTGTTTTGTGTGTGTAGGTTGTGTTGCATCTTCTTTACTATCTTTTTGCTGCCACTTTATCCCCCTTCTTATTTGCTTAGCTTAGGAGATATTGTGTATTCCTAGTGTTTGAGTCTCTAGTTCTCGTGGGTTCGACCCTTAAGTACTACAATCGACATAGCCGTATACTTGCGGTTTAATGAGGATTGTTAGTTGATTAAGGTTTATAAATTTAAAACTTGAAGAAGTTCATCACTAGCGAAATCTAGCCTCATCTCTTATCCTCAAGCAAACAAACAAGGACAATCCCGAAAGAAAAGTGTAAAAGTGGGAACATAAAACCACAATAGAAAGAAATGCCTTATGTTCAATTTCCTAAATATAAGTATCATAATGCATGGATCAACAAAGACTCATCGTAATTTGCCATATCCATCAAAAAACCATATTTAGGAACCTTGGCTAAGCATCCGCAAGTCACTTCCTCAACCAATCTTATTTACATTCAATTAAACTTTCACATGTGTTCTTTACTTATTGGCAAAGTGTCTAATCCTTTTGGCTTGGTAAGAGAAAGGCTAATAATAAGAAGAAGTGTTTAAAGAGAAGGTTACACTCATTCTTAGGGTGGCTTACCTCTAAATAGTAGTGCAAGATATTAGGAAAAAGCGAGGTGGAGTCAAACAATTTATGCATACAAGGTCTTACTTACCTCTAATAATTCCCAGCCAAAATTCGCCTAAGTCTACCTAACTACCCTTTGTGTTTCTCATTTAGATATTTGAAACCATGATCCTTTTATTCTCTTAAACTCTTTCTTCTCTTTCATTTTGTGACAACTAGAGAGTCATTTTCAACTTATACTTAGCTTCAACCTTCTTTCTATTATTCTAGAAGCACTTTTTAATCAAACTTTTTGATCCATTTTTCTTTACTTAGACTTTAAGTGTCAATTCTTCTAGACTTTTTCTTTTAATTGTTAAGGTTAGAGCTACTCTTTTGCTAATCTCTAGTGCATTTCCTTCTTTTTTTCCTTTCTTTCTTTTTTCGATTTTCTGTTTCTCTTAATCCCAACTAAAACCTTGGATGATCTAACTTTTAAGCTTTACTTCCTATGGTTAAGATACCAACACATTCCCATACCCCAAAAAACCGATATGAAAATCAAAGAAAAACCTCCCTAAATTTCTAATTAGCCTTAAAGTGAGGCTAATCGTAGGGAAGCACTCCCTTGTCGTCAAGTTCTTTGCACACGAATTTTGCCCATGTGTGCACTTTCCAAAAGAGGCATCACATTCAAATTATTAGGGGGTTTGAAAAGAAGGTCTAAGGGTTAATCAAGGGTGTGGTAACTACTCTAAAAGTGAGAGTAGCAACTTGAGCTAATAAAGGGTGGCAAAAATTGGTAAGCATCTCTCAAGTGTCTCGTGTTTATCCACGATTAAGTATGACTAAGCACAAAAGCAAGAAATATAAGTCAAATTTAATTTTCACTTAGTTGAGGTTGGTCTAAAAATATAACAAGTCTCAACAATTACCTAATACTTCAAGGTTAATTTCAAATATGGATTTTCCATTGAAATTAAAGTGGTCTAAGCATTATTGTACTTCGAATGAGGGCATTGAACATTAAGCAAATCTAAACTATCTACAAGGCATTCTCATCGTTATTCCCAATGCAAATGCAATCCTATATGTTTCTAACATAATCTTAAAATTTTAAAAACTTATGCAATTTTTCTATACAATGCAAGACTCAAGTTATGAGAAGGGAAAACCAAACAAATAAAATGATTATTACTAACTACTCCCTCCCTCGGACTTAAATTTCTCCATCTCGGTGAATTTAAAACCGTGAGAGTGAGTTTTTAAAAATGATACGCAACTAAATGTATATACAAGGGTAATGGACTTGTACCTTGCACCAATGTGCATGAATGAGTTGAGGAGTTTTGGCTTCGAAAAGGAAGTCGTTTGAAGCTTCTTTGTTCTCCTTGAGCGTCTTCCCATGTTTTTTCCTTATTGTATTTTTATTTGAGTTTGGTACCTTAAAAGAGAATTATTTAATGTAAGTATCAAGAGACAATTAAATTTGAATGAAATACTATGTGAGAGTATGAACCATAATCCATTTCAAGTAAAAGTAAATACTCAATCGGTTCTACTCAAATCAACTTAGCAAAATCATTCAAATAACTTCCAAACTCAAGCTTTAATTATCATTCGATTTCCTAAGCATTCATGTCAAATCCATTTTCAAGACACAATCAAACTCTAATTCTTGAATTAGACACTTTCCTAGGTTATGTCTATTTCAAATTATTTATAGATTCAAAGAAGTAACTTAGGATCTAGCCATTTATCACGAAGCTAAAATTAAATGCACAAATCTAATGCTAATATAAGACCACAAGAAATCAAATTCATGCATAAACACTACTCTGAGGCGTCTCTAATTAAGTGTCTAAATCAAATTCTAACAATTTATTTCAAAAATGAGATTTCGAAAGCATCTTAAATCACTAAGCTCAACTCAAAGGAACTATAAACTTCTAATTTCTCTAAATATATTTGTAAACCATCCAAAAACACTAGCATAATCAAATATCAAACTTAAAAGCATAATATAATTAAAAGGATATTCATGGGTTTGCCTCCCTAGTGCGCTTTGTTTAAAGTCCCTTAGCTTAACTTTCTTTTTAGGTTCCCTTGATGAAGCCATGCATCACCCAACTCATATTCATCATAGAACCACCCCTTGAATGTCTTCATCCTTATCTCCTCAAAAGGAATCCTTCTTGTATCATCTATGCTCACTTCTTTAATGGAGATTAAGCAAGTCTTTTTCAAAAGGTTTGTCCATTGGAGATTCTTCTTCTTGGAACCTTTGTTGAGGTTCCTCAATGTTCTCTTATTTTTTCTCCTTAGATACTTCTTTATTGACTTCCTTCGTGGCCATGGAGATCACATGTCCTTCTTCTTAGGTAGAGAGACTCCATTCTTTTTATGCATCATCCTCAAACTTTGCATTCATAGCTCCCATACTAGGATATCCGAAGAGTTCTTCAAATTCATTAATGCTCTCTTATTCTTCTTGAGTATCATCTAGTGTGGTTTATTCTTTGTTCGAAGCTTCATCATCATCAATGGAAATCTCATCCTTTCCCCTTCTAATTTCGGTCACCAATACATTGTCCAAAGGGTGTTCAAGGTTCTTCCCGACCGTGTCTACTACTTCCTTGATGTTGTTTAATGAATCACTTCATCATCATACTCGTCATAGATTGGCTCTCCCATAGGAAATTGTTGATTTCCAAAGATGCCCACGGTTGTAGCCTTTTCGTCATATTTCACAAACAAATCTTCATAAGTCTTACATTCAAGTTGTGATTAAAACTGCATAATACCTTTTTCAACCTCAGTTAGGAATTCATCCTTGTTTTGATCTTCCTCTTCAAAACCTTCCTTAATAGAAATTGTATTTTCTTCAAATGCTTCGATCTTTTCAAGAGGGAGAATCCTTTATACTTTCTCTACAACCCTTTGTATAATCCATGTGTTGGTTTCCTCCACATGAGCCATTTTATCTTCTATTTTTGAGCCAAAATGGTTGGCCATAACTTCTATCTTGGTACAAAATGAATCAAAATTTCTTTCTCTCTCAATATTTCCCCTGTCTTATTCTTCCAACAACTCCTTAAACAAGTTGTGGTTCTCATCTTCTCTTGCGACTTGGAAAGAATGATTCTCTTGATCTTCACATTCCATGTTCCAAGAATGGTATTTCTCACCCTCTTCATATTGACTTCATTGAGCATAGTGCCCACATGGTTGATACATAGTGGCATACTTCCTCTTATATCCTTCATTCAACTCATGTTTTAACTCATTTTGCGCTTGTAACAACTCTTTAAGCAAGTTGTAGTTCACATCTTCTCTTGATGCCTTGGGAGAATAAGGTTTTTTAACATTGTAAGGTTCGTCTTTAGGATGGTACCTCTCACCATATCCATGTGGGTTCGTTGGAACATAATACCCATGTGTTGATGCTCCCTTGAAGTGGATGGCTCATAAGATCAATGATAGCTCGTGGGGTTCTAAGCTGTCCCTCTTTCTTGTTCTTCCAACATGATTTTCAACATTGAATTCATGTTGGAAGACATCCTCTTTCCCTCTGTTGATTGTACCTCGCAAAAAATAACAAACACTCGAAAGAAAGTTTATAACCAATCAAAATAAAACAAACGAAAACAAAGCTTAGCCTAAGGAAAAATTGAAATTGTAATGAGAATCTACTTAGTTCCCTGGCAAAACCGCCATAATCTTGATGAGGCTAAATTTCGCTAGTGATTAACTTCAAGTTTTAAATTTATAAACCTTAATCAGTTAACAATCCTCGTTAAACTGCAAGTATACAAATATGTCGATTGTAGTACTTAAGGGTCGAACCCACGAGAAGTAGAAATTTAAGCACTAGGAATGCACAATATTTTCTAAACTAATAAAGCAAAAACAGAGGTGGTTACTACTAATTACTAATCTAAATGAAAAGACAACCTAAACAAACTAAACAATACTTGAAATGATAAAGAAATGGAACATGGATTAGCATTTGAGAAGGGATAATCAAGAGGCTAACTAACAAAAAGGAAGGCAATCAAAAGAACATGTCCCACACTATGGAATCAATGCTAGACTAATCCACTCTCAGGACAATAAGCCATATTCATATTGATACAATCATTCAACTCTCGCTTTTTGCAAATGATAAATCAATTAGGAATCATTAAAAATCATTCCACTTAATCATCAAATTCCTTAGCAATCAACTCTTGTTGGCTACGCTCAGTTTAGCATGCTTTAGGCTCTTCTAGGTATTTCATCGAACACCTCTCGGGCATGAAATGCATACATGTCAAAATCTAGTTTTTTCCTAGATCTAACATTAAGAACACCTAAACAATAGATATCTAAGTTCAATATATCCTTAGACATAAGTATCTAACCTCCTAATCACTTCCAAATCTACCAATCCATGATCCAATGTGTTCTACTGACTAACACTCATGGAGAGCCAAGAAGTGTCACTTGCTTCTTGAAAGTTCATGCTTGAAGTGAGAAGAAGGTGAGAAGATTTTAGAAAATTTGATTGAAAGCAAACAAACTTAAGTAAATCCAAGAAAAATCCAATCTTTGTAAAAAAGGAAGAAACTTGGAAAAAGTAAGAAAATAGATGAAGAACAAGGAAGAACAATGAAAAATAAGAATTAAAGAGACTTGAAATGCATAAAATAACTTAAAGAGATCCAACATAAAAGAAGCGTTTACAAATCTTAAAGAAACTTTAAAAGATTTAAAAATTATTGTTTAGGTAGCTCAAGTGTTCTTGAAGACTTAAAGAGGGTATTTATACAGAATGGGGAAGAGCAGGGTTGCCCTAAACACTATAAGAAAATTGTTAATTTGAGACTGAACTTTGTGATTGTAAATATAGTCACAAAAGGTTGCAACCGATTCGCTGCTAAATTGTGACTAATTACCGAGAACAACAAAAACGGAGAGAAAATAGTTGCTAAATACAGACAACATCAAATAGTCGCAAAAACGTAGGAAATTCGGGACTATATTGAGACTATATGACAACGACCCATCTTTAGTCACAAATTAGTCTTAAATTTACGATTATTTTATGACTAGACAGTTTAGTGCCAAATGTGTCGCAAGACGGTCATAAAAATGGTTAAAAACATGGAAAACATCGAATATAAGTTGGTATACCAAATTTAGCGACTATGTAGTTTAGTAGCAATATAGTCGCATATTAGTAAGTAATTAGTGGCAAAATAGCGATTGTTTTCTATAGTCGCAAAGCAGTGGCAAAAAAATTTTCTATAAAACAAACGCGCAGCTTCTTTCCATTTGCAATCAGTTCATACATTTTCCTCGTTCAAATAATAAAATCTCTTCTTTCAAAATTCCTTTGAAAACAAAAAAAATCCTTTCTTACCAAAAAAATATGTGAAATTCAAGAGTGTGGATGTATAATAGGATTGATCCACACACATAAAATATCTCGAGCGACTTCGTGGTACGTGTAGATCAGTTTATTAATTTTGCAAGCAGCCAATCTATCGCCCGAAGTAGTGGAGGTAGGTTCTATTGTCCTTGCTTAAAATGTCAAAATTCTAAATTGTTGGCGGGGTTTACAATTCTAAAGCATTTGTATAGTAGATGATTTATACCAAACTATTATGTTTTTTATGGGCATGGTGAAGATTATAATATGGTCGGGGGGAACTAAATATGGTAATGTAGACTATACTAGTGATAACCCACCAATAGAAATTGGTGGAGGAAATACCTATGATCAGATGGTGAATGATGCATTTCGAGATTCCACGACAACATTTGGTGATCATTATCATGAACATGAAAGTGGTCATCATGTTCATGAAGAACCAAGCCATGAGGCAAAAAATTTCTACGATATGTTAGATGCTGCGAACACTCCACTTTATGATGGATGTCATGAAGGACAATCACAGTTGTCGTTGGCTGCTCGATTTGTGAATATTAAAGCGGATCATAATCTTCCTGAAAGCTGCATGGACTCGTGGTCAAAAGTCTTAACAGAGTACTTATCGGAAGGTAATAAGGCAACTCGTTCATACAATAAGACAAAAACTTTGATGAGAAAGATGTGGTTGTCGTACCATACATTTGATGTATGTTTAGATAATTGAATGCTCCTCTAGAAAGGAGATGAGAATTTGGAGCATTGCAAGTTCTGTGGAAAACCAAGTTACAAGTCAACTCAGGGGCGAACGAGAATACCATTTAGTCGTATGTGGTATTTACCTGTTACTGATAGATTGGAGAGAATGTATCAATCTGAGAAGACTGCATCATCGATGAGATTGTATGCTGAGTATGAATCAGAAGACAGAGTAATGTATCATCCATTTGACGGGCATAGTGGAAGAATTTTCAACAGTTGCATTCATCATTTGCACAAGAAACGCAAAACATTTACCTTGGATTATGTATGGATGGTTTAAATCCATTTGGTATGTCAAAAAATCATTCACTGTGGCCTGTGATCTTGACTCCAAACAACTTAACCCCATATATGTGCATGAACAAGGAGTATTTGTTTCTAACAATTTTGAGTTCAGGACCAAATTATCCACGAGCTAGTCTTGATGTTTTCCTCCAGCCTTTGATCGATGAGTTGAAGCATTTATGGTCTACCGGAGTCGAAGCATATGATGTGTTTTTAGGTCAAAATTTTAACCTAAAAGTTGTTCTTCTATGGACTATAAGCGACTTTCCAGGATATGATATGTTGTCAGGATGGACTACACATGGAAGACTGGCATGTCCAATTTGCATGGACGATACAAATGCTTTTTATCTTCCGACTGGTAGAAAAACTTGTTGGTTTGATTGTCATAGAAGATTTCTTCCTACTTCTCATCTATTTCGGAAGAATAAAACAAATTTTTTGAAGGGTAAACACGCAATACATGACTATCCACCTGAATCTTTGACTGGTGAACAAGTTTTATATGAGCGTATAAGGCAGGTTGAACCCCTAAAACATCGGAGTGTGGTGGAAATGGTCACAAATAAAAAAGGAGGGATATGGGAGCTGACATAATTGGCATAAAGAAAGCATATTTTGGGAGCTATCGTATTGGACATATCTAATATTGCGACACAACCTAGATGTGATGCATATCGAGACAATAAAATTTCGATAGCATTATAAACACTGTTATGAATGTTAAGGACAAATCGAAAGATACAGTGAAGTCAAGATTAGATATTGCAAGATTTTGTTCTCGCAAAGAGTTGCACGTTGATTTTCGAGGGAGAGCTCCATTTCCAATCTTTCGATTGAGTGAAAAAGGAAGAAAAAGTTTACTAGAGTGGGTTAAGAATGAGGTTAAATTTCCAGACGATTATGAAGCAGACTTGGTTAGTTGGGCAAACATCAACGATGGAAAATTTTCGGGTATGAAGAGTCACGACTGTCATATATTTATGGAACGGTTGCTTTAGTTTGTCTTTGCAGAACTTTTACCACGAAGCATACACCTCGCATAATCAGGCATATTTTCATATATATTTAATTAATTATTTGTTACACTTTATTTTAAACAAGATATTCATATAATGAATATATATAATATCGTTATGTTTTTATATTGTAGGGATAGGGTCATTATTTCGTGGCTTATGTAGCAGATCACTGGATCCATCTTTCATATGAACTTTGAAAGAAAACATTGTCATAGTGTTGTGCAATTTAGAAAAGATATTCCCACCTTCGTTTTTTCAATGTAATGGAGCACTTATTGTGGGAACCGAAATTTGCACTGTCGATTTTCGTATTTGAAGGAAAGCCAAGAAACCCTAACTTTCCTTGAGGTCCCGGAATTCTACTAAACCAAACAACGACAGATCAAAAGTACGAAGAAAACAGACGACGAAGTGAAAGTAAAAGAGAAATCGAAAATTATAGTTAAGCAATAGGGACCTTATTCCGAATCTATGTTGAGAGTTACAACATGTGATAAGTCGTGGCCGCGAGAACTGTCGGCGAGTATCCTAGTTCTAACAGCGTAAGACTTGTAAACCTAGTTGAGACGTAGCTCGCTAACACAAACGAAAATAAACCTAAATGCTCTAAGTGTAGATTGTGAAGAAGTTTTCCAGTTTTTCCCATCGTTCTTCTCTTTAGCTTCCCTTTTATATGCCTTTGTAGGTTAATCCGGTTTCCTTTTCCGCCCTAGATTTGAGTATATCCTTCCGCGGAAATATTCCTTTTTGCGAGAATATTCCTTATCTTCACGATTTTTCCATATTTATCTCCAGACTTTAAATTTATTGTGTTTTCCTTTTATCTTTTTCGAAACTCGAGTAAATCGTTGACGTAGTTGGGCTCATTCTCCCTCCGGAATAATAAGTGGTAATTTATCGCGTTTTGGGCCTTCTTGGGCCGTTTTGCGACTAAGTGATTTTTACGATTTCTTTCGGAGAAATCGTTTTTCGTACGATTACGCGGTGATAGTTTTGCGAAATGATAAGACCGATCGTATAGTTAAGAAAATGTCGGTGCTCGAGTTAAACGTTATCGTTTTATACAATCGATACGGAGTTTTTATTAAAAGAACAATTCTTTACGATTATTGCCGCAAAACTTCAACAAAAACTCCAATTGAGACGAAACAAGAAACAATCGAACCGAGATTCGAAGAAGAAGATGAATGAGGGGACGTGGTCTAGTCAACCGTGGATGATTAGACGTTACCCGTGTCTAGTCTCCCGCACGACTAGACGTTACCAGTATCTAGTCGCCAGGGCGACTAGACCTTACGAGAGTCTAGTCGCCCAACGGGCGACTAGACGTGTAATGAGTCTAGTCGCCCGTTGGGTGACTAGACGTGTCATGAGTCTAGTCGCTCGTTGGGCGACTAAACCCTTACGAAAGTCTAGTCGCCCAACGGAGGACTAGACTTTGCACGAGTCTAGTCGCCAGTGGGCGACTAGACCTTACGGGAGTCTAGTCGCCCAACGGGCGACTAGACTTTACGAGAGTCTAGATTTGGCACAAGTCTGGTCGCCCATTGGGTGGCTAGACCTTACGAGATTCTAGTCACCCAACGGGCGACTAGACTTGTCGTTGTTAATATTGCTCTTATTTCCGAAGCGACGTGGTTATCCGTCGTTACGATGACTTTTTATCGCTCTGAAACTTGTTTATTGAGATCTCTCGGAGATCTCAGATGTTGATTTCGATATTCTCGCGTTTAGTTGCCCTTCGCGTGAATGGACTTCGTGAAGCGATTTCCTAGACGCGGAGCTCCGACATTTAGTCGAGAGGGAATTAACTAGATGGCAAGAGCCTCGAATTAGTAATCCTCTTACGATTTTAATTCGCTAAAGAGAGACAATGCTTCCGTTACGCTTTTTAGGCATTGATTTCGTCGTGACCATTTTCAACCCCAATAGTTAGCCCCCTAGTTTTCAAGAATCGTTGGAATGTTCTTGCGAACTTTAAAGCACGTTAGGTAAGTTAGGTGGGATTACTGGCTAAAAAGTCTGAGGATGAATAGTAAGTTTCCCTTTCTATACATATGAGTCGTAATTTTCCAAATCTTTCACTTCCTTATTTTCAGAAAAATTTCTTAAGGTAAAAACTCTTTATCCCTTTCATCTCTCTCTCCCTTTTGAGTTATGGCTTCGAATCCTCGAGTTTCCGCAAACGCTTTACAGTCGATTTTTGACCCCGAAAGCCTACGATTTTGGGAAGGCGACGTTGTACCGAAAATCAAATTCGTGTCGCACTCGGTCAATTCCTAGGAAGCGAGGTAGTATTGGCGTGCTACATGCGGTATCAAAGCTCCACCCCTCGACTTATGGTGTCCGCTAAGACCGACCTTCAAAAAGGACGCCAGTAGGCCAAGCGGGTGTGGAGAATCATTCCTCGCCGTCATCCGGGATTTCTGCCGAGTTCCAGAGGAGGTGGAGTTTCTAATGCCGAAGATCGGAGAGGATGATGAATCTCCGCCTCGGGGTTTCTTTACGTGCTATGAGGCACATTTGTTGTTTTGTCGACTATGGTTTCCCTTTCCAGGGATCATAGTCCAGTTTTTGGACCATTATAGTTTATCAATCGGTCAGCTCTTGCCCATTGGTCTCAAGCAACTTGTCGGACTCTTGGCTTTTAGTTACGAACGAGGAATGGATCTAAGTGTCGACTATCTAGTGGCGTTTTTATCTCTGACGTCACGAGTCTGCCGCTTCGGTATTGCCTCAAGCCGAGAAATCATACTTCAGTGATTCGATCGTTTACGTCCAATTTCCACAATTGGAGCAAGCGATACTTATTCGTTCGTTTAGACAGTGCCTCTGTCGAGGACGCATACGTTTCTTCTTTTTGGCGTAAATAGGGTCTCGTGGATATCGCTTTTGATACTCTGGCCATTTTCTTTTCGTTTGCCGATATCTGATAATTCTTTTGTTTTGCAGTTTTGGATCCCTTTCCCCCCGCATCCGCAAGATACTTACGTGGTTAGGGACCTTCTCCTCGGCGTTCCGTTCGACTTGGGTTACTTTTCTCCGCAACGAGTTCGCAACGCGGTTACGTATCACAAGAATCAGACTCAACCCAACGCGATCTCGGAAGAGGAGCTAGAACCGACAATGAATGGCTTCACTCCGTACGAGATGCCTCCCGACTTGGAGAGGGAGAGGTCTCCCCAGAATGAGTGCGCGTCCTCTTCGTGAGAAGGAATTAGCGCAGAGTTAAGCGTCGCAAGTTTGTCGTATGTAGGCGCGGAAAACGTGAAGTCACCTCGATTGTGGTTGACCGTTCAATTCAGTTTGCGGCAGACTCCGACCAGTACAAGTGCGCTCAACAGTCCTTTGTAGAGTACCGCGAATGACATTGTTCGGCAAGTGCTTTGTGGCACACCCAGCTTTCCAACTATTCTACGACTTCGAGATGGACAAAATGTCCAGCCACATGAAGAAGTGCAAGGATGTTGGGTCTTCGATCCCGTCAATCGAAGAAAGGGTTTGGGGTCAATGGGCCCCGACTCTTGTTTCTCCCGATTCGGAGGAACTTGGGGAAACCGCTCGGGGCGAAGAGGACACGGTGGACCAGAACCCAAAGCCGTTTAGCGCAGGCAACTTTTCGATCTCTGCTATTTCGAATACGATTCGTGAACAAGAAAAGTTTGTACGTAGAAGGAGTGTGTTCCCTGTTTTAAGTAGTATTTTAGCCAAGTGTGGCCACTTTATATCTATTGGTGTTGGCCGTGTGTGGCTTCGAAACCCCGTCATCTTGCATTTTTAGTGTTAATAAACGGTGTTTTTATTTCGATTTGATAACGTATGAGTAGTGCTACGTAAGGTGAGATAGATTATGAGTTGTCATATCATATCCATTCTTTGAAGGATCACTATATTTGTTGTTTGTCTCGGGTGCGAGTTTTCGAAAGACTTAGTCTTTCGGATTTTTATAAACATGAATATAGACCAAGAGACAAATTTTGGGATCTCGTATCAGTTAGATACTATGTCTTGAGATGTTTGAGACCAGTGTGTTGGGTTTAGGATAAGACCTAGGTTTACTCTCGGTTTAAGGGTGTGCGGTGACTATTTCCGGCTTACGTTTCCCGTTCGATTTCGACCTTGTTTCGTCTTGATATTGAAGTCTGCGATAAGTTCTCGGCTTATATGACTTGCATCAATCAGAAATCGAGCATCTCTCCTAAGACAATTTCTAAGTCTTCTGGAAGTGCTGACCAAAATTTCGGATTTCTTTTATAGTGCGCTATTATCCTAGTCAGATGTATGAGAACCCATTCTTCGTGAAGAGTAGGTTAAGATGAGTGATTAGTTCGTCCATCAAGGCCAATTAACGGGTGCGAAATTGGGACAAGTACTTGTTCATTTCTCGGTAGGGGTTTGATAGTCTTGTGATTGTTTTTAGAAGTTTTAGATCGAGTTCGGAATTGTGCTTTTTGGAAATTCGCCGCGTCTCGCTTTTTCCGAAAGTTTTTTTTCGTTTTGTGGTAGAATGTGTCGATAAACACGTTATAGTCAAGATTCGTTAAGAAAGGTTTTCTCGTACGATTTTCGTTTTTGTGTTATACGAAAAATAGAAAAGCAAAAATTTATTGCCGAAATAGGATCAAAAAGTGTCGAGTACAAAGTGTGGGAGTATACGAGTATACATACACCCACTTCCCCCCTTTTTAGAGAGGAGGATAGCTTATCTCCTCTTGCGAAGAGCTGCCTACATACCTCTTTCGAGGATCAAGTTGTCTCGTAGTTCAGTTTGTTGTCGTAAGTGATTACTCATTTGGTGGAGTTGTGTCGGCTGTTTTAGTCTCGATGACTGCAACTGGGTCGACGATTCCCTCTGGTGTCAAGGGCGTTTCTTTGTCAAGACTGTTGGGCTCGGAAGCTCGCTTGTTTCCTTCGGGCTGAGCCGTTTCTTGAATTGACGATTCCGGCGCGTCTTTTTCCAAACTGTCTTTGGCTAACGACCGAGTTGCCTTCATTCGTTTGGGTTCGACCATAGGCGTCATTGCGACTTGTCTTAGCTTATGCTTGGCTAGGAAGCAGAGTCTTGATTGTTTTTGGCATCCCCAGATTTTGGCGATTCCGTAGGGAGTTTGGAATTTATTGCCCAAGTTGTAGGTCGATGGGACTGCCTTCATGGAATTTATCCATGGTGTTCCCATGATCACGTTATGGATGATAGGATGGTCGACGACCGCAAAATGAAAAAATTTCGTTATCTCCTTGGCCATCACCGGAAGTTTGATCAATCCGAGAGTCGTCGAAGTTGTTCCTGAGAAACCTGTGAGTGGTTTCGGTGCGGGTGTGACCTCGGATAATTCGATGTTCATCCTGTTGAGGGTATCGTGGAAGATGATACTAACGGTACTTCCTGTGTCAATGAGGACCCTGGCAACTTCAGGATCTTTTATGACGAGGTCGATAACGAGAGGATCGTTATGGGGTTTGTCGATCCCGACAGTTTTGTATTCCTCGAAAGTGATGGTATCAGCCTTTCGGTGATATGATTTTATCGATTCAGAGGTTAAGTCTTTCGAGGATGCCTTCGCGGATTTGTATTTTTTTGATAGAACTTTCATCTAGTCTTCGATGATGATGAAGACTGTAGCCTTATGAAGCGCATCCAGAATAGTACATGTTTTTTGAGAGCTATCCATTTCCTAAACTTCAACTTGTACCAGAGGGTTTTTCTGAGCGCGTCTACTGCCACCTTGTCACTGATCCAGATGACTCTCAACATTACTATCTTGAACCTGTTCATGAAATCTCGGAAAGATTCGTCTTCTCTTTGAGACAGGCTCCATAGATCAACTTTAAAAGTTTCTCTGTCCATAAACATGGAGTATTGTTTGAGAAATTCCGAGGAGAGTTGACGGAAACTTCCGATGGATTTCGTTTTAGACGGGAGAACCATTCGAGGGTCGCTCCTTAGAGATGTTCGACGAAAAGGTGGCAGAAGCCAGCGTCTTTTTCGCCTTCCTTGAGCTTGGAACTCGTCATCGGAGTGAGCTTCCGGATCGGAGGTTCCGTCATACATTGGGATTTTCACTTTCCCGGGATCCGAGACTCAAGAGTTGGTTATGCGAGTAGTGAATGGAGATTTTCGACCCTCTTCGAGGAGCCTATTGATCTCTGCCGCGACACTGGTCGCGTGGTGGATCTGTGACTTTACAGCTTTGACCTATGTCGTTGTTTTTGCAATGTAGTCATGGAGATCATGAATCTCGTCGAGATCGTCACTGGTCTTTTTTCGAGATGGTTGGCGTGTCCTGCGAATGGCTCTCGCCTGCTCCTCAGTCTGTTTCTCTTGCTCTACCCAGAAGATATTTTCCTCTTCTTCCATCATGGTTCGCTGAGCTGAGAGTCCTTTCACGTTCTGCAACCCTTAACCCTTCTTGGGTGTATGTCAACGTCTTCATCCGTGGAATCGGATTGATCGCTGAAGTCTAGGTCAATTCGCTCGACTTTGTTATCCTTCGTTTCCTTTTCAAGATTTGGAGGGTCTTCCGCATTATTCCGTGGCACGACATGGGTGATTACATTGGGGCTTTGTCCCGATGGATTTTAGTGCGCGTTCTGAAGTTAGTCACACGGAGTTGTGAAGTCGAGTCTTCTTCCGCGGAGTTCGGTAGCTCCGCGCGGAAGAATAGTTCTAGTCCTCGCGGTTAGGGTTTCAATCTATTTACCGAGAGAGCTAGTTAGTTTTTCTTGTTCAGCCGACTTCTTTTTGAGAGTCGAGAACATCTTTTGATCTCCTCAAACGCCGCGGTGTTTGCGTCAGCGTTGACCGCGGTATTGTTAGTCGCCGGAGTGTTTTCAGTGTCGTTATTGGCACTATCATCGTCATGAGCTGGTTGATTGTTCTGGTCGTCTGTAGTCATATTCGATCTAGCGTTTTGCGGCTGCGAGTTAGATTGATCCATACCCTGAGCGGATAGGCCCCCTTCTTCTAGCACCAAACTGTAGGATACGAAATTCGCACTGTCGATTTTCGTATTCAAAGAAAAGCCAAAAAATCCTAACTTTCCTTGAGGTCCTAAATTTCTGCTAAACCAAACAACTACAGATCAAAAGTAAGAAGAAAACAGACGACGAAGTGAAAATAAAAGAGAAATTGAAAATTAGAGTTGAGCAATAAAGATCTTATTCCGAATATGTTTTGAGCGCTACAACAAGTGATAAGCCGTAGCCGCGAGAGCTGTCGGCGAGTATCCTAGTTCTAACAGCGTAAGGCTTGTAAACCTAGTTGAGACGCAACTCGCAAACTAAAACGAAAATAAACCTAAATGATCTAAGTGTTGATTGTGAAGAAGTTTTTTTGTGTGTCCCATTATTCTTCTCCTTAGCCACCCTTTTATATGCCTTCGTAGGTTAATCCAGTTACCTTTTCCGCCCTAGATTTGAGTATATCCTTCCGCGAAAATATTCCTTTTTTTGAAAATATTCCTTATCTTCAAGATTTTTCCATATTTATCTCCAGACTTTAACTTTATCGTGTTTTTCTTTTATCTTTCGCGAAACTTGGGTAAATCGTTGATGTAGTTGGGCCCATTCTCGCTCCGGAATCGTAAGTGGACTTTTATCGCGTTTTGGGCCTTCCTGGACCGTTTTGCAACTAAGTGATTTTTACGTTTTCTTTCGGTGAAATTGTTTTTTGTACGATTACGCGGTGATAGTTTCGTGAAATCATAAGATCGATCGTTAAGTTAAGACAATATCAGTGCTCGAGTTAAACGTTATCATTTTATACGATCGATACGAAGTTTTTACGAAAAGAACAAGTGTATTATTCTGGACCCTACGGGAAACTAGACTGGTCACGAGTCTAGTCGCCCAATCGATGACTAGATGTGGGAACCGAAATTCTCACTGTCAATGTTATGAGGTTCACGGACTCTGTTAGCCAAAGATCAACAGATCGAGACAAGGACCCTAGTTTTTCTAAGTGTTTATATGATGACGAAAGGCTCTGTGAATGAATGAATCTCCTTTTTCTCTTTGACTTCGCATCCTTTAT
>OVAN01008319.1:0-18341 GCA_900406275.1 Anastatica hierochuntica | reverse complement strand
CACTTGGTTTATCTTAGAGATGACTAACCAAAGGAGATAAACCATCTCTAATATTTTTACTACTTAAAACTTGGTTTATCTCCTTTGATTCACTCGAACTACCTTCTATTAAGGTGAGAATTTGTTTCTAAAAAGCTTTGTGGATAGTACAAGCGAGCGTCCACTCTCGTCGTGGTCTCCGGCAGTCCATCCCCAATTATTTCAGCCCCTAATTCGATCCTGAAACAATTGTTATATCTTCCGCTTGCATATTTAAAGGTATTCGTAGAGACGTGTATCAATTTTGGTGTAATAGATTTGCTAGTTAAATGACCATATATCCCTAAACCTACTTTCTATATCTTATTCATATTTTTATTATTTTTAATTTGTTATAGAAAAAGAACCTATATTGTTAAAAAAAAAAAAGGTAAAAGACGTGAATGAAAATCGAGGTATCAAGTTCTTTAGTCTTGAACAGATTCAAGATAAGATCAAGGATGAAATGGATGATTCATTATCACTTTTCTCTACGGAAGTCTTCAATTCGCATAATTGGGAGGTTTTGCCCCTTGTTCAAAGATCAAACTAAAATCTCCTAAACTATTCTTTCATCTCATGGTCTCTTTTTGCAATCCTTTTGAGCCTACCCAAACATCTACAAAATTTCTTTATTCAATATTAAAACCTTCTCTGAACCAAATTTCCTTCTACTTTAACCATCACACATAAACACCGAAAATTTTCTTTAGACACAAAACTAGCTTTGACCACTTAGCTAGTTTAGTTCGAGGAAGTTTCTTGAGTAGATAAGTTCTTATGCCTGTTGGATTTGGATTCGATGTGAACTTTTGAAGAAGCAACTTTTAAAAATTTATATGAGGGAAAACACGTGATGGAGCATAAACAATTTAAAGCAAACACGTGAGCACGAGATTTTTTTCTGCGGTTATTTTTTCGTTTTTTAGCTTTTTGAAGAAAACTTCATGGCAGATCTACATGAAATTCTTACATTTCTTGACTATGTGATGCAATGCTTGAAAGAGTCGAATTTGTAGAAGAAAATCCCCAATACCAGCTACTCAACCTATATATCAAATTCAAGAAGATGATTGTGGGCAAGAATGCAAAGAGGTGGAAGCTCAAAACTCAAGTTTTCTACGTTTAACATGACACCACTTAAATTGGGAGACTCGTATGAATTTAATTTTTTCTTGTTATAGTTATGATGCCCACGCGAGAGGCAACTTGTTGCTCTGGCGCAATTGCAAATATTTCTTGGACTTGGTGCGATCAAAATGTTACAAACCGGATCCGAACAAATTTTACCACATGTCTGTATTTGGACTGAGATGAATAATACCATAAGAAGTCGATTTGTACCGCTATAAACTTTCTCCAGGATGTCGAAATGTCTAATGGAGATGGATTAACTCATGACTCGATTGGGCATTAGATAAGGAGGAGACAACACCAAGACACGATTCTTGACTAGGTTACAATATGATATTTCTCGCAAAGTGGAATTTTACGAATTTTGATACTTTAGAAGACATGGTTAATTATGTTTTCTCGGTGGAGGAAAGTATCAAAGAGAAGAGGAGAAAATGGATCTCTCCATGGAAAGAATATAATTATCGAAATGAGGATAAAAGCAAAATTAAGATTTATGAAAAGTATTTCATGAATAAGCCTAAAGAAGTTAAATTAGCTGAGATTTCATCAAAAGATGTTGAAAAGATGCTTATAAAGAAAACTTTTGATATCAAGTGTTTCAAAAACCACGGGAGAGGTCATATGGTTAGGGAGTCTCCTAACTAGGGAAGTTAAAGTGAGTTCTTATCCATGGGTTTAACCAAATTCACAAAATATGGGTTATGTTTTTACCCCATAAAATTATGGGTGACTAAGATAACCCTAGTAGGCAAGAGGATAACTACAAATTTTAAGTTAAACCATATAAACATTTACTAATTTTTTTTAAAACCAAAATAAAATACGAAAACTCAACCTTTTTTTACTGAAAAGATTTATATATTTCAAATGAATTAGAAATTTGTTTCCGTCAAAACTGCAATTTTATCGACAAATTGTGATTTTCATTTGAAATTAGTANTTTTAAAATTGTTTTCCCCCCCCCCCCCCAAAATGTGGGTTTTCCACTAAAATTCAAATTTCCTGCCAAAACTACAATTTTCCTGCAAAAATTAATGCTCATGTTTTATCTTTGCCTAATTTCTCTAACACATTTGAAATTCAGTACGATGCTTCAAGCATTGCCAATGGTGTTGTACTTATGCAAGGAGGGATCATATGTGGAGATTTTACAATCAAGTTTTAAGTAATAAAAATCTTAGAGATTATTGATCTCTTTTTGTTCACTTTATTACCTTCTGAATGGTGAGAATTTGTTTCTCAAAGTTTTTTTGATAGTACCGATGAGTTCGTGTCCTCGCGTGGTGTCCAGTAATCCACCCCCAATGATTTCAATCCTTAGTTTGATCTTGGAACGATTGCAACATCTTCCTCTTATGCATATTTGAAGGTATGCATAGATGCATGTATCACTTCGAGATTCAAGAGCAAAAGTAAGCAAAATCACTAGAATTTTAGAATCGTAGATTAGGAATAGAACTTATGGTTAATCGATTATTTTTAATAATAGATTAAGGATGATTCTCTCTAATTTAGGTGGCAATTATTGTAGAACTAGAGTAATTAACTATTCTTTTGAACTGTATAAACGTTCGAAAATTGTTGGATGAAATGTCTAGGAGAACTTAAACTTATGCTAATGATATCTAGCTAGTAAAAATTGATAGTACGATAGATTAGTGACTAAATTGAATGGTTCTTAATGATTTCTTTACTAAAATGGTTGCAATGAAAGTTGAATTGTTTATAGTTAGTACATGTTTTGTTTAGCCATGAGAGTGTTTAAGACTTGAGTTATCATAGTCTTTCTTGATGATTGTAACATGTGAAAGTTTAGTAATTTCTTTCTTAGTGATGTACCTTTGAGCCACAAAAGTTGGATTTGCTTTTGCATGATTTTCAATAGCTAAGAGATGGTGTTTTACCGCATAGAATAATGCTCAATTTTCATAGCCTATAAAAACAAATTCTTAGATTCTTTAATCATTAAAAAAAAACTAAATGTACTATCACTTGCATAATTTGATTAGCAACATGTGAAAACCAATTTAGTCATTTGTGCATGGGAAAAAGAGCTTGCGCCACAAAAATGAAATAGTTCAATTGTTGAACTTATTGGTTATATGATGTGCTCTTCGTTTCTTTGCTAGCTTCTTATTTTTTCCTTTTAAATTGTCATTTGCCAAGATCTATTCTATGTCATCTTTGCATTTTTTGTCATAGTTTATAAATTAGCTACTTGTCTTAACATTATGCATTATTGCTTAACCACACGTCAACGCGTAACCACACATCACGAGCCGTTTTACCTTTCTAGAAAGACGATCCAAATAGCAGTGGAGTTAGCATTCCATAGATCAGCAATTATAAAAGTTATGTAATGACAATGCTTAAGGGCTACAAAAAAACTAAATAGAAGATATGTGCAACAAATTAACCGAATAGTCCTATATTCTTTTACATCTAATTCCGAATGAGAATATGGAACGATTTAATTCAAAGTAGCTATTAAAATATAACTCGTTGGAAACGGCACATGCATAATTTTGCGGTATAGTATTACCACTAAGATAGCACACAAAAATTAGTATTAGTTTATGTGAGATTTTTGGAGCTTTTTTGGACGTTCTTTGATGGAGAAGAACAAGAACAAGTTATCGACGATTTTAGGGTTTTTGAAGGAGAGATCAAAGGTGAGGAAGATGAGCGAAAAAGAGACTAAGTATTATGTAAACGATTTCTTTTATTGATCTTAAGATAATCGAGTACAATAAGTGTGTTTCAAAGTCTTGGGGTCTATCCTTGAATTAGGGTTCTTCCCTTTGTATTTATATCTTTTCGACTTAGGGTTTCAATTTATCTTATGGATAACTCCTATATTCGAGTTTATCATACAAAAGGAATATTTCCCTAGATTCATTAAGGCATTTGTCCTTATCTCTTAAGATCTTAGACTGACTTAGGGGGTATTCGTCCTACCTCGGCTTGGCGATGGTGTCTTTGGCTATGGCTTGGGTTATCACTTACAACTAGGGGGTTTATCCATGTCGTCTTGGTCTAGGTTATGGCCGGACCCTAAGGGAATAAATAGACATACTATATAAAAATAAACTGTCTATTTAAATAGTATACAATTCCTTACACGTTACAACATTTTTCGTGTATTTGCAAAATATATATATGTTTCGAAAAATTCAAAATATGTTAGAAAGAGAAAAATCTACTTTTTCGTGTATTTACAATTTTGTTTGGATATATGTATAAACTTGTAGAGTCATTTGAAGTTTTGTGGGATGTACGGACAAATAAAATAATCCGCTCTCAAGAGGGAGAGAGTGATCCACAATTGAGCCAAAAATTACTAACAATCTAAATAATCTAAAGATTAGGCTATAAGGAGCATATATAAATATCTCACAAAATTACCCATAGAATAAAACGTTATTTTGACCCTCCAGTCGGATATTGCTTTTTTTTTGTCAGACTTGTCATTTTGCATATTTTGTTCACCTTGTTCTAATCACATATATTTCATTCAAAATATTAATATAACGAGAACATAAACCAAACTATCTAAATAATAACGAAAAAGATTAAGATCTCTTTGTGGTTTTTGAATCAGTTTTTAGTTTTTGACTCCAAAAACCAATTATCATAATTTTTTTAAAAAAACGACATCATAATTAAAAATCAAAAATCAAAAATCAAAAACCAAAATTACATTTTAAAAACCGCAAACATTCGAGATATATAAATGAAATTGTATTTACAGCTAACAAAAGAGTAATAAAACCACCCTATGCAATATAAGCTGATATATATATATACACACACATGAATGTACAGTTTGCATATATTTCCTTTAAAATATATAATTTTAATCTCTAGTTTTTTTGACACCTATACAATTTTTTTTTATCTTATTATTATTCAATTTATAAACCACACAAACACAAAAATAGTTATCCTTTACCATATGAATTATATCTTTTCCTTTTTGGACATTCTGGCCATGGTACATGCCCAAATACCGATGCCCTCGACCTAATATAATCTTTTTCACATAATCCTCAAGAGGAAGAAAATCATTTAAAAGAAAAAGTGTTTTAGATTATAAAATATCGAAATTCGTAAGACTCAAAGCTTCCTCTACTCTCCAATTTTGCATCCACAGATCTCATAGAGGTGTCACCCTCCATAACCCCAAATCCAATGGTAAACTAGAAAACATTTGCTTCCAACTCTTATTGTGACATATACATATACACATGCATCAATGATATGTGTTACCGCTTTATATAATTCTTTTTTTTTTTTTGGTTCCTCTTCCGTAACCTAACCTTTGATTCTGCCATGTCTGTTTCCATGTGTGTCCTAACAAGTTATCGTGTTACCTGACCTTAGACTATATAAAAAAAATATGATCTTTTTATATTTGTTTGTGCATTTGAGCACCTGGGTTTGATTGCTAATGTTTATTCATCTTCAATTTGGTATTTATCTCTCTTCTGTTCCTTAGATCTATGGACCCATTTTTATATATTAATCCAATATTGGGTTTCTTTGTAATCTAGGGTTTAGATCAATTTTGATTTTGTTCTGTGTTGAATTTTTTGGGGTTTTAGCCAAGTTGTTCATCCACAATCAAAGGGTTACTTAGATAATCTGATTTATATCGGCATTATAACTTCCATTTCTGTAAAAATTCTTTACCTTTTTAAGAGATTTCATTATGGTTATTGCAGGGTTAATGTCAAATATTTTGGTTCTTATCGATTAGGCAAACATTTGATAAGGATTCTTCTGTTTTTCTACATTTGATTTTTACTTCCCAACTTTTCTGAAGCAGAATGTGTGATTTTATCAAATCTTGGCGTTTAAAGAAGTGAAACTGTTGGTTATGGAAAGTATATCTTGTTCAAGTTCTCAACACGATAAACGAGTCGAAACTCCTGGTGGTATTATAATGGATGACTTGCTACTTGAAATGGATGTTGAGGAGGCAAAGGATAGTGAAATTTTGTTGAAGTTGTCTGAGCCGGATGTTTTAAAGGCAGAGAAGGATAGTACCCATTTACCTGTGGATAAGGAAGAAACCGAACCTCTTGGTAATAACGGCGAAGGAGAGTCATCTCCTTCTGAGCCCAAATGGCTGCAACAAGATGAACCTATAGCTTTGTGGGTGAAGGTAGTAACAACTAACAACCACTCTATACCCCTCTCTGAATTTGGAATCTTGAATTCGATTTAGAAAAATATTAATATGGTTATAATGTTTGACGTCGTGTTTGTTGCAGTGGAGAGGGAAATGGCAAGCTGGAATCAGGTGTGCGAGAGCAGATTGGCCATTGACAACTTTAAGAGGGAAACCGACTCATGACAGGAAAAAGTATTTTGTGATTTTCTTCCCTCATACAAAGAACTACTCGTGGGCGGATATGCAGCTTGTCCAATCCATCAATGAGTTTCCTGATCCTATCGCATATAAGTCTCACAAAATTGGACTCAAAATGGTTAAAGATTTAACTGCTGCTCGACGCTACATTATGCGGAAGCTTACAGTCGGGATGTTCAATATAATTGACCAACTCCACTCGGAGGTACAAGATGGAACTAAGTATCGGATATGCCACATGATTGGATTGTGTTTGATTTCAACTCTTTTGATGTTGCAGGTTGTGGTTGAAGCAGCTAAAGATATATTAGTCTGGAAGGAATTTGCGATGGAGGCTTCTCGCAGCACAAGTTATCACGATCTTGGAAGAATACTTGTGAAGCTTAATAGTGTAAGCTATCTTTGCTGTTAAGCTTAGAGTATGTTATTTTTATTCATTAATTCTCATGTCATCATGACTTGGATTTGTGTCATGTTGTTCAGATGATTTTACAAGGATATGTGGATCCGGTATGGCTCGAAAACTCGCTTCCTTCATGGGTACAAAAATGCCATGATGCTGCGAATGCGGAGAGTATTGAATTACTGAATGAGGTAATGACTCACCATGAGGCCAATAGATCATTAATATACTATCCGGACATTTTTTCTTAATTACGTCACCACTTTATCTGTTTTTGTGTAGGAATTGTATAATTCTATCGAATGGAACAAAGTTAAATCCACTTCTGATTCTCCGATGCCCCCAATGGTTTTGTCAGAATGGAAAACGTGGAAGCATGACATAAGAAAATGGTTCGTCATATCTCGTCGTACTGTTGGAGAAGTGGCACAACAGAGTAGTAAAATCGTCTTTGACTCAGACATTCAGGCTAGCCGTAAAAGACCAAAACTTGAGATCCGGCGTGCAGAGACAACGAATGTATCGCAGATGGAATCTGATACTTCTCCGCAAGAACTGGCTGCAATTGACTCGGAGTATTTTAGTTGTCTAGACAACACAAAGACTCCCGTGGTGATGAAAGATGAAATTGTGATAATGAATACACCAGAGAATGGTTTAGACATGTGGGATGGTATTGTTTTTGAAGCGGGTGGTTCACATCTCATGAAAACAAAAGAGACCAATGAATTGTCTCACTCACAAGTCCCAGGCATGAATGAATCAGTCATGAGGAAACCATTTGGTTCGGGAAATAAGAGTCAACAATGCTCAGCGTTCATTGAATCGAAAGGAAGACAATGTGTGAGGTGGGCGAATGAAGGTGATGTTTATTGTTGTGTGCATTTAGCTTCTCGTTTCACCACTAAATCTACAAAGAATGAGGGCTCTCCTGCGGCTGAATCACCAATGTGTGGAGGAGTTACCGTTCTTGGTACCAAATGCAAGCACAGATCTTTACCTGGATTGCTTTTCTGCAAGAAACACCGTCCTCAAACCGGTATGGATAAATCTGTTAATTCCTCATCACATCCTGTGAAAAGAAAAGTAGCGGAAATTATGTCAGCCGTGGAAACAACTCAGTGTCAGGATTTAGTGCCTTTCGGAAAACCAGAGGGTCCATCATTTGAGAGAAGTGTGCCGAATGGAACCACTAACCTCACTGAAATGCGTAGACATTGCAGCCAAGATGATAACCAGTGTGTAGGTTATTTCTCAGAAAACGGCTATGTTTCTTGCAATGAATTCTCGAGAAAGCACTCGTTGTACTGTGAACAACACCTTCCTAACTGGCTCAAGCGTGCAAGGAATGGTAAGAGTCGAATAATATCGAAGGAAGTATTTGTAGATCTCTTAAGGGGTTGTTCATCCCGTGAGGAAAAATTGACTCTGCATCAAGCGTGCGATATCTTTTACAAACTCTTCAAAAGTGTCCTATCTCTAAGAAACTCGGTTCCAATGGACGTACAACTTCAATGGGCTATATCAGAAGCTTCAAGAGATGCCGGAGCTGGGGAATTCTTGTTTAAGCTAGTATCCCATGAAAAGGAGAGATTAACTAGGATTTGGGGTTTCAGTGCCAGTGCTGGCGCTGAAGAAGAAGATGCATCATTATCAGAATCTCCTAATCGGCTTCTTGCCATCACCAATGGCTGTGATGACAATGATAAAGGACAAGAAACCAGAGACGGAGAGAAATGGTCGCTTGGTGGATTTGCTTGTGCTATTTGTTTAGATTCTTTTGGAAACAGAAAACTTCTGGAAACTCATGTGGAGGAGAGACATCATGTTCAGTTTGTGGAAAAGTGTATGCTTCTTCAGTGTATTCCATGTGGCAGCCATTTTGGAGATAAAGAGCAGTTGCAGCTACATGTGCAGGCTGTACATCCGTCTGAGTTCAAATCACTAACCGTTGCTTCGGCATGCAAATTGACTAATCATGAGCCTTCTCAAAAACCTGAAGCAGGCAATTCACCAGTTACAGCGAGCCAAAACAAAGAGAGTACGAGCGGTGTACATAAATACGTGTGCAAGTTCTGTGGGCTGAAATTCAATTTGTTGCCTGATCTTGGGCGTCACCATCAGGCAGAACACATGGAGCCGAATCCAGTTGGCTCTCGTGGTCCGAAGAAAGGGTTAAGGTTTAATACCTACCGGATGAAATCTGGTAGGCTTAGTCGTCCGAATAAATTCAAGAAAAGCCTTGGAGCAGTCTCATATAGGATCAGAAACCGGGCTGGTGTTAATATGAAGAGGAGGATGCAGAGTTCTAAATCACTTAGCATGGAAGAAAAAACTGGTTTACCGCCGCCTCCGAGTGATAGTAGAAACTTCGATAGATCAACAGATGCTCATTGTTCTGTGGTTTCAAATATATTGTTCTCAAAGGTTCAAAAAACGAAACATCGCCCTAATAACCTCGATATCCTGTCTGCTGCTCAATCAGCTTGCTGTAGGCTCAGCCTTGAGACCTCGCTGGAGGCTAAGTTTGGGGTTTTGCCTGAGCGAACATATCTCAAGGCAGCAAAACTCTGCGGTGAGCATGGCGTACAAGTGCAATGGCATCAGGAAGGGTACGTTTGCTCAAACGGATGCAAGTCCTTTAAAGATCCAAATCTTTTATGTCCCTTGATGCCATGGCAAGAGAATGATCGATTTCGGATAGCTATGGACCCTGGAGAACATTCTAATAAAGAGCTGGAAGTGGACGAGTGTCATTGTATCATGGAGGCTCATCACTTTAGTAAGAGACCGTTTGGGAAGACCGTGGTTTTGTGTAATGACATAAGTGGTGGTAAGGAACCGGTTCCAATATGTTGTGTCGTGGATGTTGATAATTTTAATTCTGAAAAGCAGTGTGAGAGGCCTTGGGAAAGCTTCACTTATGTTACAAAATCGATGATTAATCCGTCAATGGATTTTGTAAAGGAGGTATCTTACCTTTTCTCACTTGTCTTATCCTTGAAACAGAATTGTGACTCCATGTTGTACGTAATCTTGTTTTTTCTTTGTCTGCTGTTATTGATCCAGAACCTGCAACTCAGGTGTGGCTGTCACGGGTCAGTGTGCTCGCCTTTGACTTGTGATCACGTATACCTTTTCAGTAACGATTTTGAGGAAGCTCGAGACATATATGGAAGATCCATGAGGTGTAGATTCCCATATGATGACAAAGAACGTATCATCTTGGAGGTAATGTAGTTATAATTTTCTCAATTCAGTTGACCTTGTGGTAATTATAGATATTGCTATTACTTGACAATTGATCTTATTTTTCTTAACCTTTGATTGTTGTCGTCAATTCGGAAATTGTTGCAGGAGGGTTATCCCGTTTATGAATGCAGTGAGCTATGCGGATGCTCTAGAGCATGTCATAATCGGGTTTTGCAGAATGGAATTCGCGTAAAACTAGAAGTGTTTAAAACTGAAAACAAGGTGTGATCCTTTTTTAAGTCATTGTCTTTTATCCATTAGTGTTGTTTTAATTGCAATGTCCAGGACTGATTGATCCACAGGGATGGGGATTACGAGCTTGTGAACATATACTACGTGGCACATTCGTTTGCGAATACATTGGGGAAGTTCTGGATCAGCAAGAAGCAAACAAGAGGCGGATCCAGTACACATTGCTTCTTTTTTTCTTGTCTATTCGTCTTTTTTGTCTTCCGTTGTCTGAGAATCCTCTGTTATTATTTCATAGGTATGAAAATGATAGTTGCAGCTACATACAAAACATTGATGCCAACATCAACGACATTGGTAGATTGATCGAAGGAGAACCGGATTATGTTATTGATGCTACAACACATGGCAATATCTCTCGATTCATCAATCACAGGTGAGTTACTTAAAACTTTTGCATTATACTTGTACTAGTATTACATGATTAATGATTTTAATCTTTTGCCTCTCTAGCTGCTCGCCGAATCTCATTACTCACCAGGTTATTGTAGAAAGCATGGAGTCCCCGCTCGCTCATATCGGTCTATACGCCAGTATCGATGTAAGGCTACTTCTACTCTATTGCTTGAAAAAAAAGTTTGAACTGTTGGACTGAATTGATCCTCTTTCCGTTCATGTCGTAAAATCAGATAGCTGCCGGTGAAGAGATCACTCGAGACTATGGACGCAGACCGGTAACATCTGGAAAAGAAGATGAGCATCCATGCCATTGTAGAGCTACAAATTGCAGAGGTCGTTTGTGTTAGTAGATTTTGGTTTTCTCTAGGTTTCAGTTACTCTGTAAGATTTGTTTCAACAATTTACTTCAAGCCTTTTCCTTCGTTTTTTCTCATTGAACCCTTAGAGACATCTTTGGACTGTGCAATTTATTCTGCAAAATTTTTCAATATCCATGCTCATCGAATCATATGGAATGTAGGGGTGTTCCATCCAAAACAAATTGAGATAACTGATTCAAAAAGCAAAGAATAAGAATTGGATTTGCCTTTTGTCTATCTAAAAAGTCCAAAGAAAAAACAAATCTTACTGGACCAAAATAGAAAAATAGTCTAACAGGATTCAGGATAAAATTTTTAAGATTTATTTTTGGGTGAATCTGCCTCATGACCAAAAACAAATCTTAAAGTATATAGCACTTGTGTTTTTTTGATATAAATAAAATTAAAAAGGTTTGTGTCAAATACTATATAATATGTTTGTGTGTGTGTGTGTGTGTATATATATATATATATATATATATATATATATATATATATGTATTGGTGTTTCCATTTAAAGAGAGGAAGAGTGTATATTGTTTTGTGTAATATGCCTTTTAAGAAAGACACGAGAAAGAGAGGAAGTGCATCTCTTAACTCTTTTCTTATTGAGTTTATGTCGAGGTAACATACGTATTTGTAGTAGCCGTAAGTAAGTCGGCAAGTTTACTAAGGGATAAGATAATAAACATTCTTGTCAAAGAAGTTAATAATATAAAAATATTTTAAGTGGATAATTATCACTTATCTTAACACTCTCCTTTAATTATCTATCTTAATTAGAGTATTATATACTGCCTCGTTAAAAATCTTGTCATGGAAAAATTCGATTGGGATAAAAACCATAACAAGGGAAAAAGAGTGCAGTAATACAATCTCCCCGTGAAAATGATGGATATTCTTCTCTTCATAGATCTCTCAAATGGCGCATTCCGATGGTTTGGAGATGCTTTCCAAACACCGTAGTAGGAAGTGCTTTTGTAAACAAGTCTGTCGTCTTTTCACATGAGCGGACATATTGGACGTCGATTTCTTGATTTTTCTCGAGTTCTTGAGTGTATGAAAAAAATCTTGGATGCTTTGTTCGATCGCTCTTTATGTAGCCTTCTTTGATCTGTGCGACACATGCAACATTATCTTCAAACAAAATTGTTGGCTCTTTAGTACTTGTCAATCCACTGGCTTCTTATATATGTTGAGTCAACGATCTGAGCCATAGACATTCTCTACATGCCTCATGTAGCGTAATAATCTCTGCATAGTTCGAAGAACTGGCAACCAAAGTCTGTTTCTGGGACATCCATGAGATCGTTGTACCACCAATAGTAAAAATGTATCCAGTTGTGATCTAGCTTTGTGCGGATCGGACAAATAACCTGTATCTGCAAAACCAACCAAACCAAAATCGGGGTTTCTCATATAAAATAACCCCAAGTCAGTCGTTCCTCGGAGATAACGGAAGATGTGCTTTATTCCAGTCCAATGTCTGCGCGTAGGGAATGAACTATATCTTGCGAGTAAATTAACAGAAAACGTTAAGTCTGGTCTGGTACAATTTGCATGAATGCACCTATAACGCTCAAATAAGGTACTTCGGGACCTAATACTTCTTCGTTATCCTCGCAAGGTCTGAAAGGATTCTTGTCAACATCAAGCGATCTATTGACCACTAGGGTACTCAAAGAACTCGCTTTATCCATATTAAAGCGCTTCAACACCCTTTTGGTGTAATTTGATTGATGCACAAATATTTCATCTTTCAGGTGCTCTATCTAGAGCCCAAGACAAAACTTTGTCTGTCCAAGATCTTTCATTTCGAAATCTTCTTTCGTATAAGTTCGTGCATCATCAATCTCATTTTGAGTACCAATTATGTTCAGGTCATCAACATATACAACGATGATCACAAATCCTGACGAGGATTTCTTAATAAAGACACAAGGGCATATTGCATTGTTTACATATCCCTTCTTAAACAAGTACTCACTGAAATGATTGTACCACATGCGTCCAAATTGTTTAAATCCATAAAATGGTCGTTGTAGTTTGACTAAACATATCCCCTTAGACAATGCTTCTTGCATTTTTGATCCTTCAGGGATCTTTAATCCCTCAGAGATTTTCATATAAATATCAATATCCAGTGATCCATACAAGTACAAAGTCACAACATCCATCAGGTACATTTCTAAATTGTTGGATGTTGTTAAACTCATCAAGTACCTAAATGTGATTGCATCCATAACCGGGAAATAAGTTTCTTCATAATCGATTCCCAGTCTTTGGGAAAAACCTTGTGCCACAAGTCAGACTTTATATCTTGTGACCTCATTTTTCTCGTTTCTCTTTCGCACAAAGACCCACTTGCATCCAACTGGCATTACATCTTCAGGTGTATTGATAGTAGGTCCAAAGACATTTCTTTTGTTGAGCGAGATTAATTCAGTTTTCATGGCCATCTGCCACTTTTCCCAGTCAAACCTTTCCTGACACTCTGACACAGTTTCCGGATCCGGATCCTCAGTCTCGTCGTTAATTTCTTCAGATACAGAAAATGAAAACATTATATCAATATCCTCTATCTCTCTTCTAACCCATAATTTCACAGCATGAGTATAATTGATAGAGATCTTATGCTTTTCTATATCATTTTCGTCTTCTGGACGAATTTCACATGGTTCTTCTAGAACCTCTTCACATATGTCTTTTGGAAACTATTCTTGGTGTGTTTCATTTGTAATACTTTGGGGGCATATTTCTTTATGTGGGTCTTCCGTGCCCTTTTCAGTTTGCTCTCCCAATTTCTTTTTCTTCTGGGGAATCTTATCTTTAGACCCAATAGGTCTCCCCCTCTTTAACAGAACATTCGGTTCATTCACTTTGTTTCCATCTATATGTTCTACAGGAACATTGATTCTTGATGGAACATTTTTTGCGGGAATATAAGATTTTGTCACCATTTTTGTATCTATAAATGCATCTGCTAACTGATTCGTTATATTTTGAAAATGTATAATTTTCTAAACTTCCAGCTCTCGTTGATTGGTAGGGGGATCTAAGTGTACCAAGGGTGGTGTACACCATGTAATTTCTTTTGGAATCTTTTTCATTCCTCCCCTTAGCATTGGGAATTCATCTTCATAAAAATGAAAATCGGCAAAACAAGCTGTAATCATATCACATGTGTGTGGTTCAAGGTATCGAATAATGCTTGGTGACATATACCCCACATAAATCCCCAATCTCCTTTGTGGTCCCATTTTTGCGTCGATCAATACCATAAAGTACTTAAATGGCCCGCACTATGGATGAATCGGTCCACATATATCACCATGTATTCTTTCTAAAAATGTTGGTGATTCATTCCCGACTTTAGCTACCGATGGTCGAGTTATTAGTTTTCCTTGAGAACAAGCATTACATAATAATTCGCCCGATTGAACTATCTTCTGGTTTTTCAATGGATGTCCACCAAAACTTTGCACAACTTTTCGCATCATGACTGAACCAGGATGGACAAGTCTTTCATGCCATACTTTAAATATGCTAGTAAACTCCTGGTTTACAACAACATATGATTCAACTATATTTATTCTTGTACAATATAACCTAGAAGATAACACTGGAAGTTCTTCCACTATTTCTTTTCTTTCTGATGTAATGCAAAGATATTCAATGTCATTCTTACTCATAGTCTCTATATGATATCCGTTCTTTTGAATATCTTTAAAGCTTATCAGATTTCTATAAGACTTAGGGGAGTATAATGCATCATCTATTTCAAGTTTTGTTTCCCTTGGCATTAAAAAGTTTGCTCTTCCGGAGCCTATTATAATTTTTGCATTACCAGATAAGGTATTCACGCTTTCGGCGGAATCCTTTATTTTGAGACTGGAGAAATATTTTTCATCTTTGAGTATAGTGTGCGTTGTTGCACTGTCTGCTAAACATATTTCTCCGTCTTGAGTCTCAACTTTTGACATCTTTTTTTCGGTGTTGGAATGGATTATGAAACAGAAGCGGTCGTGCTGATAATGTGTCAAATATTATATATTAAAAAGGGTGTTTGATACTATATAATATGTTTGTATGTAACTATATATATGTATTGGAGTTCAATTTAAAGAGAGGAAGAGTATATATTGTTTTGTGTAATATGCATTTTAAGAAAGACACGAGAAAGAGAGGAAGTGAAACTCTTATCTCTTTTCTTATTAAGTTTATATTGAGGTAACATACATATTTATAGTAGCAGTAAGTCGGCAAATTTACTAAGGGATAAGATAATAAACATTTTTGCCAAAGAGGTTAATAATATAAAAATATTATAAATGGATAATTATCACTTATCTTAACAGTTGGGCATTTGTCAATATTATCCTTCATTTTGGAATTGCTTTGTTTTTAATTTTTTTTTTCATTCTACCCACCCAAAAAAACTTTAACTTGTTATATATATGCGTAGAGTTTTTTTCTATAAATTGTATTTTGAATTTTCTGAAAACGAAAACATATTAAATAAATAGTCACAAATCATTATAATATGCAAAATATTATGTGAATAGTCTGAGAACAAAATTGTGAAAAAACATATCATGTAAACAATTGTTAATTTCACTGTAATTTTAAAACTAAATTGTAAATTTAGACCAATAAAACAAGTGGTAAAACATACAAGTATAACCACAAGTCAAAAATAGCTCTCTAGAGGGTTTGTAGTTGGTGCGGCTCTAGTTCTCAGGTTAGGTTGTACACCAACTCTTGGTTCTTTTATTTCAGAGGTTCTGTTGCTAAGGCATTGGGTGTGAGGAGTTGTGCAACCCCTTGATTGAAACTACTACGGTCAGTCGGTGTTCACTATAAGGGGCTGGAGCTTAAGCTCTCTGCTTCAGGCCAACAGGTAGTCGATTCCCAAAAACGTGTCTTTGTCGTCTGCTCGAGTGGGAAAGTTCGTCTACTCGTGGCTTCGTCTTATCGGAGCAATATAATGGGTGACAGAGTGTTCGTGGTTCCAAGACTGGACAATGTAACGAGCCATATCTTGCATCTCAAATAAGTTTGGCCTTTGTTGTTTCGTGCTTATCTCTGCTTCCGACCTTGGTTGCCTTACTTTTCTTGAAGTTCTTGGCCCTGTTATCTAGAATTTTTCGTAGAGAGCCTTTTAGCTTTGGGTTATTTTGTCATCTCTTTTTACAGTGAAGTTCTGTATCGATGTTTGGCTCTGGGGGGGTATAATGTACCTCGCCGGCTTTTGGCTCCGGAAAGATTTGTCACTGATGTGTCAGTATTTTAGTAGTTTTTACTACAGTTTTTACACGAGATTTATTGTATTTAGTATGTATTCAGATCCTTTTGGCGCAGATTTGTGTTCTTTGTTGTTTTTACAAGAATCGAGCTTGAATGTGCGGAAATAATGCATTTTGGATGAATTTCAAGCATCGAAGGAAGTGTTCGTGAAAAGCTAAAAATACCCATACAGTTGGACAAGATCGATCGATCCATGTCTATGGATCGATCAATCCCTGTCCTGTTTTGCGGACCAATTTTACGAAGAACCAGACCGGACTTATTTCGAACCGGATTTTGATACAAAGACCTGAGCTTGTGTTTTCCTTTAGATTATGCACTTTTACAGACTTTTAGAGACCAGAGATTGATTTTATAACCTAGGGAGAAGAAGCATCTTTGTACTTCGATCTGAGAAACTTTCGGAACCCTTTTACTCTTGTTTTTGTTAAATACAGTCATGTCTCTCTTGAGTTTGATCTGTGTTTTTGTAATTATCATGAGTGGGTAGTCTGATCGTTGGGTTTAGGGTTCTCACATAGGGATTCATGATTTGTTGATGTAGAATTGCATGATTAGGGATTTAATCTAATGGATCTTTATCTAGGATTGATCATAANTTAGGTAATTTAACGCCTGGAAAGTGTTTGTTTAAATACCTGAAAGAATCTTAGATGAGCAATTCTTCTTAAGCCAATGGAAATTGATGTTTAAGTGAATTGTGAACATATCAAACCTGTTGATAATGCATGATTAGGAATTGAGAGTCAACGGAAGTTAGTCTCGAGATTTCTAACACATATGGAGCTAATACTACGGAAGTAGATCAGTTCTACATTAGTGTTTGAGTTCAAGACGGTTTAAAACTTATTCCCTAGTCTATAATTTGAATCAAAAATGAATTGTTTCCCTGAAAATACCTGATGCCCAACACTTCTTTGATTGATTTATAACCCCATCGTTGCTGCTTGCGTTTCTTTGCTTTCTTAATTTCGATATTTGCATAATCTCAAAAGACATCTTTTTAGCTTTAGCCAGCTGTTTGATTCTACATTCTTCGTGCTATCTTTCGTCTCTGTGGATTCGATCTCGAACCACTACAACGTACATCTGTGTGCTTGCAGTGTTTTCTCGGGCAAAAACCTGAGCTATCAAGTTTTCTGGCTTCGTTGCCGGGGACCAATAGGGAGTCTTAGAACTTAGGATCATTGCGTGCCTTAGGCATTTTTCTTTATTTTGTTTAATCTCTTCTTTTTCTTCTCTGTATTTGTGCTTTCAGGTGCATGAACAAGCCTCATACTAGAAGCCAAGGGATAAAATATCTTGCTGAATTCGAACCTGAACCTTCGCGTCTAGAGAGACAGAAGAAGAGAGAGAAGTTGCTGGAGGTTATTGAAGAATTTGAGGTTTCTGAAATTGATGGCTCAGGTTTTCACCCAAGAAATCACTGCAGGCGTACAGTTAAGTACGTTGTAGTGGTTCGGGTATCGAATCCACAAGGACTAATGTCAAACGAAGAACTATGAATCAAAAACGGGCTAAAGCGAAACAGAGATGGTTGGTAAATGATGCAATATCGAAATCAAAGGAACAAAGAAAGCAAGCAATACCGGGTTGTAAAACAATCAGAGAAAAATGTTGGGCACAGGGTGTTCTCAGGGAAATCATTCATCAGGATTGTAGATTTGTTAAAGGGGAAACAATTAAGATCCATCTTAGCTCAATTCACAAGATTATAATTAACCTACTGTTGCAGTGCTAAGAATCTATGCTTAAGGATCCTAGGCACTAACTTTCGTTGAGTTTCAAATCTTAAGCATGCATTCTAAGCAAGATTGATATGCTCACAAAGCGCAGTAACATC
>OVAN01008318.1:0-18343 GCA_900406275.1 Anastatica hierochuntica | reverse complement strand
TATATATATATATAAAATAACCGATAAAAGGCGATAAATAGTATCAACGACATTTTTTAGCGTCTAATAAAAAGTATTCAAAATGACAAGTTTATAGTATCTATTGTTGGGAGTAGTTTTATTCTCTTAGAGTCTAGCCTTAGCTAGATCAAAGGCTCATAGATAACCTCCTTGGTTGAATGTGCTTACCGAGGCCTTAACCAAAGGCACGTAACTACACCAAGACCATGAACCAAGGCTAAGCGATTATACCCCCATTATATGGTTTGAATCTTAGAGATAAAACAACTATCTTATAAATTTACAGAAATATTCCTTTTTGTATAGATAGACTCGAAGCTAGAAGTTATCCAGAAAAGATATGGAAATATTCTTGTTCGAATACTATACATACAAGGGGAAGAACCCTAATTCAAGGATCCGATTTTGATTACCCTAATAACACTCATTGTAATTGATTTCTTTAAAACATTAATAAAGGATCTTGTACATACTTTTTTTCTTGTTCTCTCTCTTACAAAGAATCACTCAAAAAGTCCCTAAACAGTTTGACCATAAAAGGTAGTGAGAGATTTCAATAAGAACAAAAGCAAAAATGAGTGAGTCAAGAGATTCTTTCGAACCAGAGAAAAGCACAAGTCATGAATCCACGTCAAAAGATGCAGCTACAGAGAAATCCAAAGAAGTTTGAACCCGAGGCAACAACAAATGATGCGACACGAGGAGAAACTCCAACAATACGAGGCGATTGCAGCAAAGCTAAAAACGAAGCTCGATTGAAAGAACTAGAGGACGAAAACATAACTCTGAGGGCCCTAACGGCAGAAAGAGATGCTCAAACATCAAACTTGGATCACGACGTCGACAAACGCGTCAAGTTGAAGAGCAGGATCCGGTCGGTGCAAACGCTAGACGAAAAACCGACAAAAATTGTTAGGGAGGCACATGCACATCAAACTCCAAGCTCAGGGCGTACCCGAATCCATAGCTCTTAGCAGCTAAACAACCTTAGTAAACCTTATGAAGGAAATGCTAACGAGGTCGCTGGTTTGGAAGCCCTGCTAAGGGGAAGACTAGAAGCCATGAAAAACATGATCAAGCGCCTGCGGGGGGTAGCCCCAAAATTATCAAGAGCACACCTAATTCCTATGCAGACACACCCTTTTCTGACACCATCACCCTTAGAAAAATCCCCTAAAGGTTTGCTTGGCCAGTCGTGCCGTTGTACGATAGGACCTCAGATCCCGACACACATATCTCGCTATACCGCAAGCGGATGCTCACTACATCCATAATTCACGAGCACATAGAAGTGTGCATGTGGAAAGGGTTCAGAGCAAATCTCACGGGATCAACACTGTTATACTACTCTAACCTAGCTAATGTCTCCATTGACTCCTTTATGATGCTAACGAATCGCTTTGTCGAGCAATTCGTTAGCAGCCGCACCCTAAGGCGTATCTCCGATGACATGTACCACATAAAGCAACGCGAAGGAAAAGGCTTTAAAGAATACATCCATCGCTTCAAAAAATAGAAGGTGTTAGTTCCCAATTGCGTAACCTCCACTGCTATCTCTACATTCAGGAAGGGGTTACTGAACAATGACCATCTCTACAAGGTACTCACCAAGTATCTCTGCCACATAATGGAGGATGTCCTCTCAAGGGCATGTGCATAGATCAAGTGGGAGGAGGATCCCGCTCATCAGGCCCAGATGGCCCTGAAGACTAGCCCAAAAGTTCATAAGCAAGAGAATGTCCTCGATAAATAGAAGAATCGGCCCCAAGGTCAGCTTCACCACCCCTCATCATCCTCAATCAAATGGCCAAGACGAATCAACAAATAAGAAAATCGTCAACATGCTGAAAAAGAAGTTGGACGCGAAAAACGAACTTTGGGTCGATGAACTCCCTAGTGTACTATGGGCATATTGAACGACCACCAAGTCAGCCACCGGTGAAACACCCTACTTCATGGTCTATGGCATGAAAGCGGTTATTCCTGCAGAAATAAGTGTGAGGACTGCTAGGACTCTTTTCCATGTCGAAGAAAATAACGATGACTTGATGGCCCTGGATCTACACCTAGTTGAGGAAAGGAGGAAAGCATCCATGGTGAAAAATTGGTGTTACCAACAAGAATTAGCCAGGAGCTATAATTGAAATGTTCGAACACGAACTTTCCAACAAAGGGATTGTATCCTTGGAAGAGTGTTCGATAACACCAAGGAAAAAGCTGCGAGAAAACTGGCCCTAAGTTGGGAAGGACCTTACAAGAAAATCAAGGTATGGAATCCTGGTCTTATAATCTACAAGATAGGTATGGAATAGAACAATCGAACAACTAGAATGCCCTCCACCTCAAAAATTACCACTTTTAGGTAAAAAGACTTTGGCTTTAGCCCTGGTTTCTCCTTGCCACACGATGGCCTTTGCTTTTTTGGTAATTAAACTTTGTAATAAAGCACCTAGATTTTCTTTTACAAAAGAAACGGCGGGTCTTGAAGTACATTTTTCAAAAAAAGGGAAAAGCAATTACTCACATAGTGTAAGAAACACTTGTGACTATGTCCTTTGGGAAAAATGAGGGTATATGTTACCCTTAGATAACTCTAAGGATGCAAAATAAGGATATAAGCCCACCTAGGCCACGTGCCCACTAGGGCTACGAGCCCCTTGAAATCAATGTACTGCAGACAAGCTCCTAAGCATGGTTGATGCAATGCATCCAAAATACGCTAGTTAGCAAATCTTAAGAAACAAGTGCACCCCTGTCCATTCTAGCATGTGACCCATAGTCTATGTGCCTAGCGAAAATGGTAAAACCTAAGGTACCTTAATAGTCTACGCGCCGAAGGGATTACGTGTCCACCAAGGCATTTGTGCCCACAGGCTTAGCACCCATTAAGTTTATGAAACTCACAAAAGACAGTATCGCTGATCACGAACTCTGGTCCAGGGACCTTGAGTCCACCAAGGCACGTGTGTTGATAGGCCTAAAGCCCACCGAGTTCACGATAACTCATTTTTACTAATGCTCATGAGTATTTTGGAAATATTTGTTGTATAAACTAAAACTATGAGATTTATGTCTTAGAAAAGAAGAAAAAGCACAAGGCAATAGGAGTTGTAAGCCATACAACCATGGCTTTTTAGAAAAAAGAGAAGAAGCATAACAAAAAAAAGGGGGATCAGTAAGCATGTCATTCGGCTTTTGATTCTGAAGTCTCACCAGATGGACCAACACCAGATTCCATATAAGCCAAAAGTGACATCAGTGTTTTGGAGTAATCAGAGAGTGGCAAGCCATGGATTTTCGCTTGCTGCTTAGTCACTCGTTGGTAAGAAGCCTCAATCTTCTCTAGGTCTCATTCTAAATGGTCCCTAAGGAGTAGATCTTTGGCCACCTCCCAACATGCGATGGCATAAGCACTCTCTGACATTGTGTCAAACAGGCGCTCCATCGTGTTGATCTCCCGACAATGCTCCTCAACTTCCACCTGTCTCTTAGCCAACTGCCTCTCCGCATACTCATTCCTTATCCGAGCATAAGCTAGATTCCTCCGAAGGATCCTAGGCGATGCCTCCAGCTCTTCTAGATTTCTGACAGCCTCAATAGCCCTTCAACACTCCCTGACCAACTCTTGTTCCATGGCTCTCAAGCTACTTTGGGACTCAGGGACCCTAGACAAACCCCCAGTGTTCACTGGCTAGCTATAAAAAGGAGCAGTTAAAAAACAGAGTTTCCAAGAAGAGAACTAGCCATGAGATTGGAAAAAGAAAGACGAACATGCATGAGGTTAGAGTAAATCTCTCGATGGGAGTGGCGCTGATCATCGATCATAGTAGAGAGGTCGTATGAGAGCAACCTCTCTAGGAGCAAACGACCCTCCGTTGAATTGCCCATCGATTCAAACCCTGAATCTCTTAGAGGTCGGGGTCAGAAGGATCTCAGTCCTCCTTAGGGTGTTAGAACTTGAAGTTGTTGTAGCACCAACGCCGGAAGGAGAAAGGCCTTGAAGTCTAGCCGCAACTGCTAGGGCTTTCGCCAGTCCAGAAGATGGATAGTCCTTAGAAGACGAAATTTTATCCATATCTACTCTACATTAAACATAATAATTTTTTGATGGCGAAAACTTACCGGTGTGTGAAAATTGGCGGTAGCGTGAAGCGAGCGTTTACAAAAAGGAGATGATATGACAAACCGACGATGGCAGATGACTAAGACTTTTTGTTTTCCCGCTTATTTAACCCTAATGATGATGGGACAAAACTAAATGGGCCCGGATGCTGCTACATGATTTTGGCCCGAGAACTCATTGACCGGTATGGCCCGCTAACATTAACATTGTTCACCAAGGGTGAAGCCTTGAAAACTAAGGCCAACGACGCTGACAATGGTCGTGGCTTTGAACGTGAATATTCAGCCTACAAGGCCAATCCTACATTAAGGTTGAGTCTAAAATCTCATAAGAAAGAATATACTCTTCAAATTCTACACGTAGAAAATAAAGTGGGGGACAACTGTTGGGGGTAATTTTATTTCCTTATAGCCTAGCTTTAGTTAGATCAAGGGCTCATAGATAACCCCCTTGGTTGAATATTCTTACCAAGGCCTTAGACAAAGGCATGTAGCCATGCTATGGCCATGACCCAAGGCTGAGCAAATATTCATGTTATATGGTTTGAATCTTCAAGATAAGGACAATTGCCTTATAGATTTAAGAAAATATTCCCTATTGTATAATAGACTCAAAATTAGAAGTTATCCATAAAGATATGGAAATATTCTTATTTGAAAACTAGAAATACAAGGAGAAGAACCCTAATTCAATGATGCAATTTCGATTTCCTTAATTAGTCTCATTGTAATAGATTTCTCTAAAACATCAATTAAGGATCGTTTACATACTTTTGTTCTTGTTCTCTCTCCTTCAAAGAATCACTCAAAAAACTCCTAAACATCTATAAAATTGATGATAAATTTATTTTTAAAACTAAACTTATAAGTGTTATTTGAACAAATGAATAAGAAAAAAAATTTCATTGTTGGAGACATCACCTGATAATCCCTTAAAAAAACATCAATCTCTTATCTCTCTCTTTCAGTTCTTATACCCTTATTGTTTGGGGGTTTTTTGGTGATTCTTCGGTGGAGAAGAACAAGAACAATATATGAAAGGTTTTTGAGAGAGATGAGCGAAAGAGACGAAGAGTTATGTAAACGATTTCCTTAATTGATCTTTAAGAAAATCGATTACAATTGTGTGTGTTGGTCAAAGTTTTGGATCCTTGAATTAGGGTTCTTCCCTTTGTATTTATAGTCTTCGAATTAGAGTATATCCATATATTTTATGGATAACTTCTATATTCGAGTCTATCTTACAATAAGGAATATTTTCGTAGACTAATTAAGACATTTATCCATATCTCTTAAAATTTAGACCGAATAAGGGGATATCTGTCCTATCTCGGCTATGACCTCGGCTTGGCGATGTGTCCTTGGCTATGCCCCCACTCTTCATTTTCCACGTGTGGAATTTGAAGATTAGACCCTTTCTTAAGAGATTTTGGTTCATACCTTATTTTGGGATCGACTTTGTAAAATAAAGAAAATAGAGTATAGCTCCAGCCATGGCTCTCGTTGGTATTACTAGTTCTTTTCTGCTATGGTTTCATCCTTGGTGAGTCTCATTAGCGCTTAGCGGATCTCATCTTTTAGATGAACTTTTGGGCTTGAACTTTATGGCATGATCTGGGCTTCTCTTTTGTCCCCGGCCCATTACCGTTAGGGTTATATAGGCGGGAAAGTGATGAGTCTTGGTCATTTCACTTTTTCGCTTGCCTCTTCATAGTCAGATTACAGTTTTCTCTCGAGGGGCCACCACGTTTTCTATTTTCTCCGGTAAGCCTTTGACAAATTTCCGGTAGATCTTGCTTTCTTTTACCCTTAGTAGTGATTGCATTGATGCGATGACAGTAAATCTTCGATTTTGACTTAGGTATTTCATAGTTGATGATCTTTTCAAGGAACTTTTAGTGGTTTCTAACCATTTCTCTTTCGACTCTACAGATCTCGAACGGTTTCCATCGTTCGCATCTCTTTCACATCAGCCTCTGGTACTAAGGTAACGCTCTTCTCCGACCTCTATAGCGAATCATCATGCTTTAGCCGTCCGATTTTTTTGAAAAATTTGTAGAAATCGCAAAAATGTGGCACTTAGCATTCCATCATCCGTGTTCGCGGACATGCAGCTTGATTGTTTTCTCTTATGTCTTGCAGGTCCGAGATGATATCGTCAAAGCATCAGCTTCAGAATCGCTTGTGAGTCTCTTGGACTTCCCCAAATTCAGGGGTCGCCTCTTGATTTCCTCCATCGTCCAGGGGTAGAGATCGTGTTAGGACAAGGAGACAAGGCCATCGCTTCACGTTGATTCCTCCATGGTGCTTCAGAATTGGCCTGAAGGTGCGCAGCGCCTGTGATGACAGATTAATGGCCTTCGGGATCTACCATCGAGATAGGTAGTGATGGTGAGTTACTGCTTTGGCTACCGCCATGGTTTACTCGAATTGAATTCCACCTTGGTGATCTCTTCCTGCTCTACTGGACACTCTTGGTGTTTCTTTCGGTTTCAACGTCGCCAAGGGTGTCCATGACGAGGATTAACGGAGTGAAGATGGCTATTCAAGTTAAGGATGAGTCGCATCAGCACCAAAAACCAGGGTTGGAAGATGAAGGAACCCTTAGTACGGTCGCCAGGCCATATTGTGCATTCGCGGCCACAATAGCCATAATGGATAAGCTTGGGTCCCCTTGAACTCTTCGGGGTCTATTGCAGCCATGGAAATAGAAGGACTCGAGTCTTCTCCAGGTTGTGGGTGAGTCTCCCCCTTAGGCGCCCCTCTTCAATCCTTGGCCATGGCGTTTATATAGTAGTCTGATTTGATATACCAGGGGATACTTGATATAACTCCCTGGTGTAGATCCGACTTTTGTTGATAGGTTCTCTGGGTCCAAGGAGGAGATGCGTCCTTAGCTTCAGCAGAAGTCCTCCAAGGCATTACATGGCTTCTCACCTTATATTAGTCGTTCGAGATGTATTGATGAAACCCAATGTAGTAGCTTTCATTCTTATGAGAAGATGTTTTGAAGTATTTGGCTTGTCATCGTTCCTTTTTAAGAATTTTTCTGATGATGTAATAAAATCTACAGGCTCCCTTGACTTTCGTTTATTTATTATCCAAGTTTGTCGCCACGGCCTTCAATGGCATCTGACTTGGCTTCCACTCCTTTGATTCATTCCTTGCCTTAGCCTTGGCTTTAGGTCATGGGAATCTGAACCAACTTCCGAGGCAACCATCGTCTGTGAATACGGGATATAGGTAACTTTTTAAATCACCTTCCCTTCATTATTTCAAGGAACCATAGTAACCACCTGATTGCAAGGATATCATTCTCACCAGTGGAGGCCATGGAAAACCTTGTTACTTCTTCAAGTTTGCAAAACTTTTGATACCTCCGATGGCTCTCTAATGAGGAGCCATAGAAGTCAGCCATTACCATCTTGACTTGTATGCGTTGGTTTTGACCAACGCCATGTTTTGCCCTACGTGAGTTTCTTTGCGGGTGCTGAACTTATTTCTGGTCTTTGTGCCATTGAGCCCATTCTAAGGTTGTTTGGCCTCGAAACGTTTTGTGTCTTTGAGACTCGAGGCTCCAATCTGAGAGGCTCTTTGGGATTTTGTCCCATTTTTTCTTGGCTTCATTTCACTACTTTCCACTCCTTCGACCTTCTATTACTCGGTCATCTTCTTAGTCTATTATCTTGGTAGACATGCTCTATCGAGGAGACGCCGAATCAATATTGTGGTCTTGGTGAGCCGCAGTAACCGCCTTTACAGCATATTGGTTTGCGCTGGTTGCTGATGTGTACATAATTTTATGCATATTTTGATGCATTGTAGTTTATTTTCATCCATTTTTAGGTTGAAAATATTGCATATAAGTCTTAGAATCCGTAGGTTTGAGTCTAGAGTCTAGTTTAGGATCATTTTGCATTTGCATATCATTTTCTTTTCATTTGTATATCATTTTTTGCTTTTGTAGGAACAACCTTTGGAGATCAATTTGAGAGCTTGAGATGATGGTTTCTAGAGGCTAAAAAGACAAAGAATCAAGGGGATTTAAAGGCTAGAAGGAATGGGAGAAGATGGGATCAAAAGAGGCTAACAAATGGAGAAGAAACAGCCACAAGCTGTCAAGGTGAGCTACCGTCGACCTTGAGGTCGACAGTAGCCCACTTAAGGTCGCCAGTGGGCTTTGTTGACGTCCCTGCTGCCCAAGGTGAAGTATTGTCGACCCCCAGGTCGACAACAACCTTTGTTGATGGGAAACTTAGCCTCCTTTCACCTATAAATACCCTTTTAACCTAGTTTTATGCATCCAAGAATTTTATAACTTTTCTCCTTCTTCATGATTTCTCTCTTGATCTTTAAGATCAAGAGTCTCTACTTTTAAGTTTGCATCTTGGATCAAACATCTATTTTTATCTATAAAATCTTTATCTTTCTCTTCATCTTTTCTCTTTTTCTTTAGTATGTGTGAGTAGTCTCTTTTGATGTATCCATGGGTGTTGAGATCTACTTAGATTAGGTTGTAATATGGTGTTTCCAAAGGATTTGATGTGCTTAATGCTAGGTTTTATAGTAGCTAACTAAGATCTAGACTTGTGTACATTTATCGTCGGAGAGGTGTTCGATGAAATGTTTAGGAGAACCAAACACTTGCTATTTCAATCTAGCAAATGAGAGTTGTTTGCTAGATTGATTAGTGACTATATGGTCTTGCTCTTAATGATTCATAATCAATTTATCATTTGTAACAAATGAAAGTTGAGCGAATGCGATTGACAAGAAAATGGCCTATTGCCATGAGCGTGGATTAGACTAGTATTTGCCTTTGGTCATGGATTTGTGCTCAATAGCTTAATCTAACACTACTATTACCATCTTTCTAAGTATATCCATTACAACATCCTTTGGTCCATCATTTTAGTTCATAGTTCATCTCAAGTTTGCATCTTTTAGTTTATGTTTGCTTTCTTTCGTTAAGTTCATTGCCCTTATTTAAGTTGTTTACTTTCTTGCCTTGATTTCATTTCTAGATTATTAAGAAAATGCAAAAACAAACCTGAACCTTCATGATTTGCATAGATTAGACTCGAGTGTGTATTCCTATTGCTTAAATTTATCTAGCTAAGTAAGTTGCTCCTTCTATTTCGACCCCAAGTACTACAATGACATATTCTTGCACTTGCAGATTGTGTTATCGTTAGGAAACGGGCTTATAAATTTAAAGCTTCTTTTTTCGTTTTCGAGAGAACCAACAAGTTTTTGGCGCCGTTGTCGGGGACCACGATTGCTAGTTTAAGATTTCCTTTGGGATTTCATTTAAGTTTGAGACTAAGCTTTACTTTTCAAGTTATTTAACTATTTACTTTTTCTTTTTGATTGTGCTTTGTTGCAAGAATGATGAATCACCAATTTCAAGAAGAAGTCGGTGGAATGGTAGCATATGAGGAGACTATTGGTGACTTCGATACACCAATCACGAGCAACACTAGGATGGGAATAAGAGCCCCACCGGGAGATATTCCCCATCACTAGATCAACTCTAGACTCATCAACATGATCCACAACAAAAAAAAAATTGGCTTAGACATGGAGATCCCCATCGAACACCTTGACAACTTTGAAATACTATGCGATACAACCAAGATTCAGGGAATTCCCGGAGATTATGTGAAGCTATTTCTCTTTTCATTCTCATTAGGGGATAAGACTTCACAATGGGAGAAGATCGTGGTTAGTTCTTCTATAACCACTTGGGATCAATGCAAAAGGAGATTCCTTGGACAATTTTACTCGCATATAAGGAATACAAACTTCTTGAATAGCATTGCTAACTTCGAACAAGGGATTGAAGAGACGCTCGGTCAAGCTTGGCAAAGGTTTAATGGATATATGAGGAATTTTCCTCACCGTGGATTCACTAAAGGAAGTCTACTAAGACTTTTCCATAGGGGAAGTTCATAAACACTTCTGGTTTGCTATGAATGTAGCAAGCAAAGGAAATTTTGCAAGCTTCAGTGCGGCTCAAGTAGAGAAATTGGTCGAAATTTTATCTAAGAGTTATGCCGGAGAAGAGAGCTTTGGTTTTACACCAAAGATTGAGGATATAACGCCTTGAGGAATTGAACACAAAGATTGATGAAATAGCAAAAGCGGTCCTCAAACCAAAGAAGAAGAAGCTAAGGATCGATGAAAGCTTCTTTAATCAACAAGAAGAGATGAGTTTTGTTCAAGAAAGCTACTATGGTAGCTATTCACAAGGGTCATCGCCTAGAACAAGTCTAGCAGAACGAACTCCTATGACACCGACAACACCTACTACTCTAAAGACACCTACCATCTCTTCGGTAGAAGACATGCATTCCTTGATAAAAGAGCTTGTGGTTGGAAATGCGGAGATTAGGAGAGACGTGAACAATAGATTTGATGCGTTAGGTCACAAGACTCATGGGAATTACGTGCAGTTATCGGAGAAGTATGATAATCTTGCTAACTTTGTTGAAGGGTATAAAGCACCAAATAGCGGAACAATTTTCTAAACATGAGAATCAAAAGGGTAGTCTACCCAGTAAGTGTGAGGTAAACTCGAAAGAGCTTTGTCATGCCGTGACTTTGAGAAGCGGAAGATAATTACCTCTGGGGACTCAAGAGGTCGAGCCTAAGAAGAACAAGACCGAGTTAGAAGAGATTGAAAATGATCAAATGTCGCTTGATAAAGAAGAGCAAGATGAGAATGAAGAAGAAATCGAGAAGGAAGAGGCACCCAAAGAGGCGCCTAAGATTCAAGAGGAGGAGCCCAAGGACAAACCTCCTTCACGCTAAAAGAAGAAAAAGGATTACATGTCCACCGACACTAATGTTCCTATTGATAAGTTGAATCTACCCTTTCTAGGAAGATTTAAGAAGCAAATTGTGGCGGCTAGGTACCAAAATACAAAAGATCATATGGGAGGAATAGTGGTAACCATACCATTCATGGAGTGGTGCCAAGATAACCCTATTGTGAACAAAATGCTAAATGATATCATCATGAGGAAGAAAAGAATTGATTCCGTCATGGAAATTGTGACTCATGAATGTAGTGCTATCAATCAAAACTAACTTCCCACCAAGAGAAGAGACCCCGAAAGTTTAACTTTGCCTTGTACTTTGAAGAACATGATCAAAGGTCATGTTTGGTTGATTTAGGAGCAAAGCCTAATGCCCTTGACGGTCTCTAAGAAGCTTGGCTACACGAATTTTAAGCCAACAAGGATCCAATTGATATTGGCGGATAGATCTATTCAATATCCACATGGTATTCTTGAAGATTTCCCTTTGATGATTGGGAATTGCGAGGTTCCAATGGACATTGTGGTCTTGGAGATTGATGAAGAACCCTTGAATGCTATCATTCTTGGAAGACCTTTTCTTTCAACTGTGAGATCAATAATTGATGTAAGGGGAGGAAATATAGATCTTCATCTTGGAGATTTGATATTAAATTTCAACATCTTGGATGTTATGAAGAAACCGACTATCGATGGAACCGCCTTTTCCATTGAATGCCTTGATGATGATTTTGCCGGAGAGCTAGAAGATCTATGCATGGAAGATGGCTTGGAAGTAGCCCTAATCTACGAAAAGGGATCAAAGGTAATCCTCTCAACTGAAGCCACAGAATACAAAAGATTACTAGATGCTCAACCAATTGAACCAAGAGAAGTACTAGCATTGGAGTTTGGGAAAAGATGAACCGGGACCAAAGGAGGAGAAGGGTGAGGACAAGGAAGATTCGGATCGGAGTGAGCTTAAGGAACATAAAGTGGATTAAACCACTTCTAAAAGGGATAAGGTACGCTTTTCTTGATCCTAATCTTACTTACCCTGTGATCATAAATGATAGCCTAGATGAAGGTGAGACCGAATTGCTATTGAATTTATTAAGAAAGTATAGAAAAGCGATAGGTTACTTGCTAGATGATATCAAGGGTATCCCCCAATCTTTGTGTATGCATATGATTCACTTGGAAGATGAATCTAAAACCTCAATTGAACCACAAAGAAGGCTTAACCCTAACCTAAAAGATATGGTCCGCAAGGAAATCTTTAAACTCCCTTGAGGTAAATATAATATATCTGATCTCGGATAGCACATGGGTCTCTCCCGTGCATGTTTTTCCTAAGAAAGCAGGGGTTACGGTAGTTAAGAATAATAAAGATGAGATAATCCCTACTAGAACTATAACGGGACATAGAATGTGTGTTGACTATAGAAAGTTAATGTGTGATCCCAATCTGGTGGTTTCACAATTGGAGCGTTGAATAGTGTGACTCCAGTGACTACGCAGTAGAAGCAGTGTTGGGTCAGAGAAAAGACAAGAAGATTCATGTGATTAACTATGCCAGCAGAACACTTGATGACACTTAGATCAAATATGCAACAACAGAAAAGGAGTTATTGGATGTGGTTTATGCATTCGAGAAGTTTAGACAATATTTGGTGAGATCCAAAGTCATTGTTCATACCGATCATGCGACTTTGAGGTATCTTATGTATAAAAAGATGCTAAACCGATACTGTTGAGATGGATATTGCTATTACAAGAATTTGATCTGGAAATTCGGGACAAACGAGGCATCGAGAATGGTTGTTGATCACCTTTCTCGTCTGTGATGATAGTCTTCCAGAGGAGAATGTCAACATGGTAACCTTACTGGAGAATGAGTATCTAAATGAAGTGGATGTTTTTGCCATTAGACAGATCCATGTCGAGATTCCTTGGTTCAGAGACTTTGCGAATTATCTGAGTTCCAAAGTAGAGCCACCCAGTTTCGCAGGCTATGCGAAGAAAAAATTCCTCACAGACGTCAGACGTTTTTTGGGATGATCTATTTCTCTAAGAGAAATGTTCTGATGGAATTTTTCGCAGGTGCATTTCAGAGTCAGAAGTGCAGGGTATTCTCTATCATTGCCATGGTTTAGAGCATATTGGCCACTTTGCTACCTTCAAAAAAAGTTTCAAAGGTACTACAAGCAGGTTTCGGGTGGCCTACTATATTCAAAGATGCCCATGATATCGTTTCCGAGTGTGATATTGTCAGAGAAAAGGCAATATCAACAAAAGGAACGAGATGCCTCAGAACTTCGTCATGGAAGTAGAAGTATTTGATGTTTGGGATATTGATTTCATGGGACCATTCCCAACATCCTATGGGAATTAATACATCTTGGTTGTTGTGGACAATGTGTCCAAATGGGTTGAAGCGCTGGCTAGCCCTACAAATGATGCCAAGGTCGTTTTCAAGATGTTCAAATCAGTGATCTTCTCGCGATTTGGAGTTCCCAAAGTTGTCATTAGTGATGGGGGATATCACTTCATCAACAAGTTGTCTGAGAGTATGCTGAAAAAGCACGGAGTTCACAATAAGGTAGCTATATCTTATCCTCAAACCAGTGGTCAAGTGGAGATTTCCAACTGGGAAATTAACGGAATTTCGGAGAAGACAGTTGGCAAGACACAAAAAAGATTGGGTTGTGATGCTTGATGAGACACTATGGGCATACCGTACTGCGTTTAAGACTCCCTTAGGCACAACTCCATATCATTTATTCTATGGAAAGTCTTGTCATTTGCATGTTGAGTTAGAGTACAGTGGACTATGGGCTACAAAGTTGATGAATTTCGACATCAAGCCTGCAGTTGAGAAGCGGATGATTCAGATCAATGAACTTGATGAGATACGACTGAATGCTTATGAGAATACACGAATCTAAAAAGAACGGACAAAAGCATTCCATGATAAAAGAATCATTCCACGCCATTTCACTATAAGAGATCAGGTACTCTTATTTAACTCACATTTGAAATTGTTTCCAGGTAAGCTCAAATCGCGTTTGTCGGAACCATTCCTGATTGCTAAGGTTCGACCATATGGCGTTGTCGTTCTACAAGATAAAAGACGGAGATTCACGATGAATGACCAAAGGTTGAAGCCATACATTGTAGATGTGCCACCCGAAGAAGGAATGCGAATTCCTTTAACGGATCCACCTATCGTCTGATCGCATTACAGTCATACTCGAGACTTTAAACAAGCGCTGAGTGGGAGGAAACCCACTAGGTAGTTTTGTTTTCATTTAACTAGATTTTTTGTGTTTTTCGTTTTTGGTTTTTTTGGTTTTGGTTTTTTCGATTTCTTTGTGTTTTTGGCTTTCGAATTGCAGAAACAGGTGCGTTTGGACATAATGACAAGGATCGATTGATCCCTACAACAGGATCGATCAATCCATGACATATTTCGCCCCTTGACAGAAAGACAGGGATCAATTTATCTCTGTCCAGGATCGATCGATCCTTGTCAGGAAACTATGATAAATCGCGACAGACCTCAGGTGTGCTTCATTTTTCTCTTTTCTTCTCTAAAAACGAAAATCACCTTCAATTCTCAATTTTGGTAAAAACTTAACGGATCGGAGTGATTCTTGAGCCTAACTTCATTAGTTTTTTGCCCTCTTTCATTCTATTCGATTAGTTTTTGCTAATTCGAAGGTATATGTTCGCAATCCTCACTTCCATTTCCGTCACTTTTATGGTGATTTTGGGAACTGTTGTTTCATTGATTTTTAATCGATAGTTGGTGCTTGCATGATGCTATATACATGTTCTATGATGTTTAGAAATAGGATTGCACCTGAATTTAGTGATTTGAGGGTTTAATTTGGTGATTTATTGATTTCGTATTTCGGACGCCAAAAGTTTGTGAGGATGTCTGTTCTTCATGATTTGCCTAAGTTATTGATGATATTATTCTTTTTCGGCATCTATATGAATGATTTCTACATGTTTTGATGATTGGTTGTGATGATTTTTATGTGTTTCACTTGGACTATGAATGCAAAACGAAAATTGGATAAGTTGGTGTTCTTGTTTTGTGAACTGTTTTGGTGCATGCTTTTGATGTCTATAAGTTTGATTTCTACAAGAACATTGCTCTTTGCAATGGAGCGAATAATTTTCGTGTTTGTAGCGTTTCGATTTTGATACTAATTTGGTTTCCAAGTGTTCATTTTTTCAGGATAAGGTCCCCAAGACAAAGAAGAGGTCTAGCTCTAATCTACATGAGCGGTTTAGGAGGAACGATCTCACACATCCCGCCAACCATCCTATTACTGAAGAATGAGATGAGCACGAATTGCAGTTCTTGTAGGATTTGGGGCATATCACATTCCCAATGACCCGTGTCATTGACGACGACCTCCTTGAGGCATTAGGGATTCGCTAGGACTCCTTTGATCTCTTCCGGAGGGTGGGACTCCAAGGCTTGTTGGAGCTTCAAGAGCATGTATACCCTAAGCTTTGCCGAGAGTTCTTGGCATCTGCGCGCCTCGTCTACCAGGATCTTAACAACACTGTAGCAGACCAAGGCACATTTTCTTTCATCGTGCATGGTCAGTTCTACTTTATTTCACTTATGGATTTGGCACGAGTGTTTGGTTTTGCGTAGGGTCGAGCTTCTTATGTCCCACATTTTCCGAGGTCCGACGAGTACTGGAGTGCGATGCAGTCTCGTATTCGCAGTCCCGTTCTCAGACTTGCAGCCAAGGTCCTTAGCTCCCACATTTATGCCTAGTCTATTCAAGTTGTTGTTACCAATGATGAGTTGAGTCTTCTATTCATTGGAGTTAGACACACTTGGGATTTGGGAGTTCAGATTCTTTATATGGCGGCTATGGATCTGAATATGGTCGCGGTAGTTGCTGACAAGTTCGCCTTCTTCAAGGTGGTTGCTTATAAGAAGAAGTCTTTTGCTGCAGGTGCTCCCCAAGCAGGTGAAGATCTGGCGCGACGAGAGACCTCTCTATGCTTACCTCGATGGGAAGCATCTCGTAGATTGTGCCATCTTAGCTTCTCTCTGGAAGACGTTCATCGATGGTTCGAGGATCGCCAGCAGAGGTCTCTGTACATTGAGCTGCCATGCCCGGATCTGACATCCATTTCTGATTCATTGAGAGTTGAGTTTCTACCACCTGCAGAGTGTCTCTGCCCCTGTCCCCCTTCTTTTAAGAAGGATTCCTCAGGTCCTGCTGAGGACCATGATGATGATGCTGATTATGAGGCGCATATACCTCCACCTGCTGCACCTACGGATCCTGAGATCGCGGAGCTGTTTCCGGAGGATTTCAGAGCATATGAGCTAAACCCACCACCGCCACTTGCTGCTTTAGCTGCGGAGTTCAGAGCTTGGACAGTGTAGAGCCATTAATGACGAGTTCCCTCATGCTTCGTTTCGCTAGGGGGCTCTCGAGGATAGGGCGGTTACTTTGTTATTCTCCTCACAGGTAAGTTCTAGAGGATACTATCAGACACAGAGCGCCACTAGTCCCTACAGCTGATGCAGATGATGACGAGGATGAGGAGACAAATGTCTTAAGTCTATGTGGTCAGCGAATTTAGTGCAGAGAAAGGTTCGCATATAGCACAAGGTCCATTTCATTTTCAACTTCTTTTCTCGTAGACTTAATCTTCGTTTTCTTTACTTGAGGACAAGCAAAGATTCAAGTATGGGGGATTTGATGTATTCGTATTTTATAGGATTTTATCGTGGTTTTTTTTGAGATTTATGGTATTTTAGTATGTATTCGGTTATTTTTGGAGTGGTTTTGTGTTCTTTAGTGTTTTTACAGGTAATGAGCTTGATTGTGGGGAAAGATCATATTTTGGTCGGATTTTAAGCATCGAAGGAAGCTTTATTGAAGAATTGAAACATGCTGGTAGAATGACAGCGTTCGATCTATCCCTGTCAGGATCTATCTATCCCTGTCCAGGATTGATCGATCCTTGTCACGATCGCATACCAAGTTTTTAGAACCAAACCGAGATTTTGAGGACCAATTACATCCTTAATACCGAAACTCGTGTTTTATCTTTCATTATTTTGTTTTTCTGAGTTTTTAAGCAAGAGAGAACCTTTGTAACCTAAGGGAGAAGAATCACTTATGTACTTCGAATCGGAGAAGAATTTTGAACCCTTTCTTTGTCTTTTATTCAATAACAATCATGTCCCTCTTTGATATATTTTGTGATGGCTTCATTGGCATGTGCAAGTAGTTTATAGTTGGGTTTAGGGTTTCTCATAGGGGATTTCATGAATCTGTGATTGTTAGGTTGTTAGATCAGGGAGTTATCAATTGATCTTCGCTTATCTTTGTGTCTAATTCTTGAATTGTCTTGATCACCTAGTTCATGAACCTAGGATATTTCACGTACCGAAAGTGTTTGATTAGACTCCTGAAAGGAAGATAAGTGAGCAAATTGTCTTACACCAAAGGAAGTTGATATGTACGCAATTTGTGAACAAATCAGTCTCGTTTAGAATGCATGTTTAGGATTCAAAACTCAACGAAAGTTAGTGTCTATGATCCTTAAACATAGGTAGTTGGTCCTACGAAAGTAGGTTGACTATAAATTTGTGAATTGAGTTCCAGATGGTCCTTAAAAGCTTTCCTGACAACAAACCTACAATCATGATGAAATGATTTCCCTGAGAACACCCAATACCCAGCGTGTTCCTCTAATTGATTTACAACTCCTACATTTCTTTGTTTCTCGCTTGCTTGATTTTGAATTGCTACATCAAACTACAACTTTTCTTTTTCGCTTTAGCCCACATTTGATCTGATAAATTTGCGTGCAACCTTTGGTCTATGTGGATTCGATCCCGAACCACTACAACATACGCATCTATAAACTTGCAGTGTTTTCTAGGGCGAAGACATGAGCTATCAGTGTCTTCATGCTGATGAGAAGCAAAAACTCGATATTAGTCTTCGGCTTAACTTAGGTTCTCGACAAGTCATGTTCTGGGAAGACTTTGACGCTCTCATTTTCTACTAAAGACAAATGTTCATGTACTCAGGTCTTGTGTTGTTATTGATCTCTTATGATAAGTCGTCTTCTTCATCATCCATTGTGGTTTTATCATATGAGAAGGGTCTCTGACATATGTAAGATCATGGATACTAATGGAATTCACCGCGTCCTGGTTTGAACTCATCTGGATCGTCCGTGAATCCCCGCTGACAAGATTTCACATGTTTTCCACTCCATCTTTTCGCGGTCCAACTAAGCTTCTTCGCATTTGGCCCATGCGAAACCGCGAAACAAATAAATGTTATTTTTATTCAATCTATAAACCATAATCCATATCAGTTTCTGATTAATAAGAA
>OVAN01008317.1:0-18345 GCA_900406275.1 Anastatica hierochuntica | reverse complement strand
ATCCTCGGGGTCCATCATGATTTAATTGTATCCCGAGAAAGCGTCCATAAAAGATAGGAGCTGGTGGCCAGCTGTGGCCTTGACTAATCGGTCGATGTGTGGTAGTGGAAAGCTGTCCTTCGGACATGCTTTGTTTAGGTCAGTGAAATCAACACAGATCCTCCACTTTCTATTCTTCTTTTTGACCACAACAGGGCTAGCTAGCCAATCTGGGTATTGCACCTCCCTAATAGAGTCGGCTTTCTTGAGTCGATCAACCTCGTCATTAACAGCTTGAGCCTTTTCTAGACCTAGCTTGCGGCGTTTTTGTTTGATCGGTTTGAAAGTGGGGTCCACGTTGAGCTTATGGGTCGTAATATTCAGGTCAATGCCTTTCATGTCATTGGTTGACCATGCGAAGATGTGGACATTCTCTTTGAGGAACTCAACGAGCTCCCTCTTTGTTTTGGGAGGTAGCTCTGACCCGATGCTTACTTGCTTTTCAAGACTGGAGCCGTCGATGCTTACTAACTCGGTGAGGTTTCGGGGCGGACCCCTCATATTTTGCTGCATCTCACGATTCTCCAGGATCTATAATTGCTATTGGGGTGATTCTTTGAGGATCTAGAATCCTCCGAGGTAGCAAATCTTGGAGATCTTTTGGCTACCCCGTATTGTAGCCACCCCTTCGGGCGTCGGGAATTTCATGCACTGGTGATAGGTAGAGGGCACCGCTCTCATTTTATGGATCCAGGGCCTTCCCAGGATCGCATGAAATGGAGCTGGTCTGTCGATTACCATGAAGTTAATTATTTTCATGACTCCGCTAGCTATGACTGGGCGTTTGATAGTTCCTAAGGAGGTGGCTGTTTCTCCGGAGAAGCCCACTAGGTTAGCCTTCTGGCCAGTGATCTCATAATCGTCTATTTCCATCCCTTTTAGGGCATTATAGAAAATAAGATCAACAAAGCTTCCAGTATCGACCATGAGCTTAGGCACCTCATACCCTGCGATGTTCAGGGTGACGATCAAGGCATCATCATGAGGCCTGTCTAGATTTGTCGTCTCACTTTCCCAGAAGGAAATCTTGGCGTTATGCTCCGGATGGAGAGGCCTTGCTCGAGCGCTAGACTCGGCCATCCGCATGTGACTCTTGATTGAGTTAACAGAGTCTTGGAACATATCAGATCCTCCGAAGATATAGTCGACCCTTGAGTCAGAGATTCTTGGGGCTGGAGCCCTCTCGAACAACGCGGACACTGATCCCTCGAGAAGAGGTCTCGGTTTGCCTATTCGGAGGCTCTTCCCTTGAGGAAACCTCCCAAGAATCATATCTTTTCTTTTCTTGGGGGCTAGAGGCGGCGAATCGGTCTCCTTTTCAGGGGACCTATCTCGCTTTGGTGATGTCTCTCTAGGAGCTCTTTTCTGAAATGGCGCAGGCTTTTTCAGTTCTACGTCTTTTATTTCGCCAGAGGCAAACTTAGCAACTAGCTGCCGCTGGAGGTCCCAGCATTCCTCAGTAGAATGGCCTTTTCTGTCGTGATAAGAACAAACCTTGTTCTCATCGTAGGCCTTGGACCAGGGTGCCTTGCTTGTCGCGACGACTGGTTTCTCTTGATGTTCTTCCTCTACTGCATAGGAGTGCTCTCCTTGAGTCTGGTTGTTCCGGAAATTAACCTTTTTAGGTGGTCCCTTTCCTTCTGAAACGTTGCTTTTAGGAAGATTTTGAGATTCTTATGGATTTTATCAAATGCTGTCGTTTCTTCTTCCAGGGTGATATATCTAGATGCTTTGTGAAGAGCATCATCGACAGTCGGGGGAGGGTTGATCGTTAACTCCGACCAAAACCCAAATCTGCTTTGTGAAGAGCATCGTCGACAGTCAGGGGAGGGTTGATCGTTAACTCCGACCAAAACCCAAATCGATACCAAAGGCCTTTTCTAAGGGCCTCGATGGCGACCTGGTCATTGGGATTTAACTCTGAACTTTTCTATGTAGACGCGTAAGGAGTCTCCCATTCCCTGCTTGACTTTCCAGAGGTCGGCCTCAGAAGCTTATTTCTGGGTATGGGTTAAGTACTGCTTCATAAAGGCACTGGTTAACTGGTCAAAATTGTCTATCGAGTTTGGCTCGAGACTTGAAAACCATTCGAGAGCTGTTCCAACCAGTTTTTCGGCGAATGTTCTACAGTAACCTGCTTTACATTCTTCTTTTGTGAAATGAGCTTTCACGATCGCCAATCGAAAGGCTCTTAAATGAGCCTTCCGATCTGAGGTCCCGTCGTACTCGGGGATCCTGATTTTTCTAGTGTCTCTTATATAAGAGTTAGCGATTCTGTCAGTAAACGGAGTCCCACGAGTCTCTTCAATCAAGCTTTCAAGTTTGGGAGCTGAGCTTGTGGCCTTATGGACCCGAGCGTTCAGCTTCTGAAGAGTTGCATGGGTTTGCTCCATGTATCTGCGGATAGCTTCAGGTCCTTCTAGAGGGAGGACTGCTGGGTTGCCGTTAGGCACCTAGCAAGCAGGCTCTTGGCAGAGCCAAGTTCGATCGTTCCCCCAGGTAACTGGTAAGCTGAGTCACTCCATAGTTGTTGGGTTGCTCTGATGCGTGCGAGCTGCATGGAGATCAGGGCGAGCCGTGGTTACAGCCTCTGGTCTCCTGCTAGCCTCTGGATATGGGGTCAGGTTTCGTGCATGATACAGTGAGGCTGAGGTTCTGCCTCCAGATGGAATTGAGGTACCTCCTCCAGATCCGAAAACGGGAGGTGGTGGAGGTGGTCGAGAGCTTAGATCAGGTAGTGAGCTAGTCGTTGCTACATCAATTCCCATAGCTATGGTGTTTGGAGGGCTAAACGCAGGGCTGTCCCTGCAAGAGGTGTCTGGAAAACAGGCCCCTGCCCCTCAGGAGGTAAGTTGTTAGGAGATAACTCTAGGCGTCCTCGAGGAAACAAGGGTTTGGATATTAGGTCTCAGAAAGTAACCCCCGAGCCTTGACGCTGTGAAGGCTGGGCGGCTGTGGTCAGAGATCTCGTTGCTTCTTCAAACTGTTGTTGCCAGAGAGCAAGCTGCTGCATTGTGCGTTCATTTTCCTAGGCTTTATCGACCAACTGCATCATCATTCGGCGAATCTCAGAAAGTTGAGCCTCCGCTTGATTCAGAGCAGATATATGTGGCAAAGAGCCAGCTGGGAGTGGTTGTTGCGGGTTTCCGTGGGCTAATAGCCCTGAGGTATTGCCACCAGAGGGTCCTTGATTGGTTATCCCGGTGGTGGTCTGATCGGATTGAGCGCCAGCCGAAGGCTGCTGCTCAGAGCGGCGATCGGTATGCTGAGGCTCCGCGGAAGGGAGATTAGAGCCTCCGTCATTAGGATCAGATGGATTTGTTCCCTGATCGATAGGATTCATTCTCAAGCTACTGAGTAAGGGATTCAGTTATCTCGTCCCCACAGGCGGCGCCAAATGTGAGGGATTAAACTCACCTCTTAGGTTTTTGTGAATAGTGTTTAGGTTTAGGGAGAGACTACGTGGGTTGAATCCCGTAAGAGCTTTGTTGAACGAAGTACTATCTTTATTGAGATTGATAATCGAGATAACAAGTACAAAGAGGTTTGAAACAATCGAGTAATGAATAAAAGAGGTATTTGATTATATCTTTGAATGAATAACATATACAATGGTTTTTCTAGAATGTCTAAGTGTATCTAGGTTGAAGATGAGTTGAAGAAGCCTCTTTTTCGCCTCCTCTTTCTCTTATATAGCTCTCTTCCTCGTTGGAGAACTGTTGTAACTACTCCGAGATCTCCTCCTTGATTTTCGGAATGTTTAACAGCTTGTTTGACCGAGTCCGTGACCTTTTCCATTCGTCCGAGACCTGCTGCGTCAGCTCCCTGTTCTACGAGACCTGGTCTTCTCCACATCCACGGATATTGGCAAAGCCTGTTTTTTTTCTTGTTGCGATAGCTAATTCCTTTTGGATATGACTTAGGTCCATTTCAAGCTCAAAGTTATTTCTCTTAGGCCTCGCTCACGATTCGAGCTACCTCTCGGATAGAGGGCCATATTTAGGCCCAACATCGACCTCCCTAATTTGTGGAGACTGGGGAGTATGCCTTCAAGTTCAACTTTGCTAGAATACCCCTATCACTGAAGACTAAACTGCTTGTGATGTTTTCGATCGGAGCTTCAGGCTGGCTGGTGACAAGCTTCTCCCGAAGATGATCAACTTTGGCTCCCCCATCTACCGAGGTAATTCCTTACGCACCCTAGGTCCACCACTAAACATCAACTCTTACCAAGTTCATTTTTCAGCACATGGGCTATGTCAACTTTTTCGTACTAACTACAAAACTAGGCTGTAAAACGCTCTGAAGATTGCTAGTGTTGACTATACTACGCTGAAGGTTGAACAAGTTAAGTGTGCCGACGTCATCGAGAGTTGAATCAAGGTGGAGTACAAGCTCGATTTGGTCGAGGTCGAGGTGAAGGACCTCGGAAAAAGAGTTGAGGTGCTAGAGAAGGCGGACTTTGCCTTGGGTTCATCTTTGTCAGGCGCTTAGGAAAGACTAAAGGCCGGCGAGGAGTATGCCAAAAAGATTGAGGCCAAGCACCTAGATGAGCTGAAGGAAACACTCTTGGTGTAGTTGAAATAGGGATTATGTCTTGAATCTACGAACAAGGCTCTCGTGGAGGAGGTGAAAAAGTTGATCATTCAAAGGGAAAGGAAAGTGCGGACATAGGAGAGGAGCGCTCACAAGGTTGTTGCACCCGAGTACAAACCCCGCTACAATAAGGTGAAGAGGGCCATCAAGTACCTAAAAGCTACCGTGGAGAATGCCCTCCTGTAATCCCAAGCTACAAGTTGTGTTGAGATGATTGCCGAGCTAGAGAAACAGGGAATTACCAGTCTGTTAGCTGACAATTCCTAGTGGGAACAGGCCTTTGTGGACTATTAGACTAAGTTGTACAGTATGGACATCGTCCAACTTTACTCGGAGCGGGACATGCGGATATCTCCTCTCTCGGACAGCAGCTTCCCTACTCTTCTGGCCTATGTGGCCTCGTCCTTTGCATCTACAACACCCCAACATGCTTAAGCGACGTCAGGGGAAGAGGTTGGAGGTGAGATTAATCCTGTCTCCATGGCAAAGGTGGAGCAGGCTGCCAATGCTGAGTAGTCCGCCGAGGTTTCCGCCCTTATCACCAAGGATCCCTCAGCTCTCAATAAATTAAGGTCGAACCTCCCTGCCATCTCTGCTGACGCTGCTGCTGGGCTTGCCAATACCCAAGAATTAGTCGCTTGAGACCTTTAGTTTCATCCATTGTAGTTTTGGATTCTTTCTTTTTTTTTACATTTTGGTTGTCACTTGGACAAATTTTTTTCCTGCTTTTGGTGCTCTGGAGGACTTTAATCCACAACTCGTGTCCAAAATGGGCCTTTTAATTTGAATTATTCGTAGAGGCTTCTTTTTTTGAACTGATCGTATTAACATCACCTAGAATATTCTAAAACTCAATGTCTCTTGGTCTTCTTATCAGGTCTATGATGCGAATCATCACATGAAGCATTTTCGCTTGACCTTGAGGTCAATGAAACCCTTGTTCAGTAGCATCGATTGTCTCATCGCCGCTGTTACTGATATCAACATCTAGTGGATATTTGTTCTAACAAGCCGAAACATTGAAGACTACTACACGGAAACTTCGGCTTGCATTCTATTAGAACAAGATAAAGTGGGCCTAACTGAAAGAATGATTGTCGGTGAACTAAGTTAATCGAAAAAAACTTCTCGAACCTTACGTTTAAGCTTTATTGAAAATTTAAATCCCACAGGAATCTCTAATGTAATAACATCGCAGAAGTGACACCCATGTAACTTCGAAAATCATGGTGGAATCACTTTATCTACCAATAAACTATGAAGGGACAAAGCCCACACAAAACTGCCATTGCACGCTAACGAAATAAGTCTGAGAGAGCACAATGAGCTTTTCAATTGTAAGGTTAACCACAAGCTTTCTTTATTTGAATGTCTTCTATTTAATGAAAAAGTGGTGAACATTGGTTCTTATAAGTGGAAAAAGTGGCCCCAACTTACCATGTCATAGACGAGACTTTCTAGGTGCAAAGTTATTTTGGCTTACAATGTGCCACACTTGGAAGTTCAAGTGTTTTGTGGGTATGACCCAACTTTCACATGAAGCATTCTTAAACTTATGTTAGACTGCAAGAAAACCTTTTCGGGGTTGTCACTCTTCATTCGGGAGTTGTTTCACCAAGAAGCTTATGAAAAGCGCACAAACATGTTCGTCTACCTAGCAAAGACGCCGACGTGAAAAGCTATCCTAGCTCGCTTTGTAAGAGATGACTTGAGATAGTTTGAAAATTTCCATAGCAGGCTGCCTACGTACTCCGAATGGATTAAGCTATTTCGTAATTCGTTTAGGTCATAGGCTCTAGGAACCGTGTTTTTTTAAAAAAAAAGTTAACTGTAGTACTTCTTCAAGTTGATTAAGTTCCATGGTCATGGTAAGCGGCGTCCATCCATACCCAAGAGCTCGTAAACCCCCCTGCTTGACTACCTTAGTACGTGATAACGTCCTTACCAGCTGGCGCCGAGCTTCCCTGTGCGGTACTCCAATGTGTTCTAGAGAACTCACTGCAGTATCAAGACTCCTTCTTGAAATGTTCAATTTTTCATATTGTCGCTATAGTACATTGGTGCTTAGTTTTGGAAAGCTTGAAGCCATATCATAGCCAAGTTCCATTATTATTTTATCGTATGAAGATTGTCTTGAAATATCGCATAGTTTATCATCTCGTTGTGCTGGAGGCAGCATCATCGCAAGGTCGGGACTCTCACCTCTGTTCGTGTAACAACTTCCATGCCATAAATAAATGAGTAAGGGGTTTGCTAGGTTCCCCGGTGTGGGGTTATCCGATGTGAAGACAACACTCCTTCTAGTTCAAAGGTCCACTTATCCTTCTTCGACGTCAAATGCTGGTTGGGGTCAAAAACAACAACATCGAAATCAACGACAAAGATTCCCAAATAACTTCCGAGAGACCTCGGTAGATGAATTCCAGAGAGATAAGAAATCATTGTAAACGACGGATAACCGTATTGAACTTCAAAAATACGAGCGACGCGAACAACGGCAAGTCTGGACGCCCACTGGGTGCCCAGACCACGCTTTCCCGATTTTCTTCTCCGTCGAATCATGGTTCAAGCATTTCTTGTTTCGTCTCGATCGGAATCTTCGTTGAAGTTTCGCGGCAATAACCATAAAGACTTATACCATTCATAAAAACTTTTTATCGATTATATGAAACGATAACGGTTAACTCGAACACCGACATTGTCTTAACCATACGATCGGTCTTATAATTTCGTAAAGCTGTCACCGCGTAATCGTACGAAGAACAACTTCTTCGAAAGAAATCATAAAAATCACTTTGTCGCTAAACGGCCCTCGAAGACCCCAAATGCTACAAAAGTCCACTTATGATTTCGGAACGAGAGCGGGCCCAATTGCGTCAACGATGTACCCGAGTTTCGTGAAAGATAAAAGAAAAACACGATAAAGTCAAAGTCTGAAGATAAATATGGAAAATTCGTGGAGACATGGAATATTACCGAAAAATGGAATATTTCCGCAGGAGGATATGCACGAATCTAGGGCGGAAAAGGAAACGGATTAAATGTAAAAAGGCATATAAAAGAGGGGCTAAGGAGAAGAACGAAGGGAGAGAGACACAAATTTCGTCCCCACCAAACACTTAGAGAATTAGGGTTTTTACTTCCGTTTTTCGTTAGCGAGCTACAATTCTTCTAGGTTTACAAGTTTACGCTGTTAGACCTAGGGTTCTCGCCGACAGTTCTTGTGGTCACGGCTTTACACCAGTTGTAAACGCTCAAACATGAATTCAGAATAAGATCTCTTTTACTCTACTTCGTTTACGATATCTGTCTTACTTTCAATTTGCCTTTCTTTTACGATTTCGTTTTACTTTAACTTTGTTATCTGTTTACGAATCATGTTTACTTTTACTTTGCAATCTCTACAGGTTTAATTCATCGTCTGTTTTCATCGCGTTTTGATCTCTCGTTGTTTGGCCCGGCAGAAATCCGAGACCTCAGGGAAAGTTAGGGTTTCCTGACTTTCCTTCGATTTCGTAAATCGACAGTGCGAAATTCGGTTCCCACAGTTTGGCGTTAGAAGGAGGGGGTACGCGGTTTCTTTCACGCCAAATCACAGATTGATCGAGAAACGATATGTCTTTACTAACAGACTATATTGTCGCCTCTTTCAAGGATAGAGCAACGGTCAATCAGGCCAACCCTCGCAACAATCTCCTTGTCATCGAATTAACGATTCAAAATATCAATGTCGTAAGGGTATAAGTCGACAAAGGCTATTTGACTGATATTATCTTTAAAAATACTCTCGAGAGGATGGATATCAATCTCTGAAATCACAGGAAGTCTGAGCCCGGTAATAGGCCTCTTGGGAGAAACTACTATGACCCTCGGCCCGATTAACCTTACAGTTAAAGCCGGGAGCGTAGCAAAAACCGTGGGGTTCTTGGTTATAGATCGCCCCGCTTCGTACAATGCGATCGTGGGCATTCCATGGCTGAACTCCATGCAAGTCTTACCATCTACGTACCACTATTGTCTCAAATTCCCTACCTCATCCGGAATCGAAACAATCCAAGGAGATTGTACCGTATCACAGATTTGTTTCGCTGCCGAGCTGAAGCATAAAAACGCAACGGCAGAAGCCTTCTTTCAAACCAAAAAGAAGAAAGATACTATCGAAGATGCCTCAAAACAGGATCAAACCGAGATCTTTTGGTAGTTACGAAAAGTCGAAGCCTCGGAAGAGAAGCAAGAACCAACTTACGAGCCCGTCATATCGGTATGCCTCGACGAAGAGTTCCCTGAGCGTTGCGTCGAAATCGACACTAATCTCCGCTATCCCATAAAAACACGGCTTATAGCTTTCTTAAAAGAGAACTTACACACGTTCGCTTGGACTGCAGAAGACATGCAAGGAATTGACATCAACGTGACATGTCATGAACTCAACGTGGATCCGACTCACAAACCTGTCAACTAGAAAAGACGAAAATTGGAACCAGAACGCGTTGCCGCAGTCAATGATGAAGTCGAAAAACTCCTAAAGGTCGGATCTATAACAAAAGTCAAATATCCAGACTGGCTCGCCAACCACGTTGTGGTCAAAAAGAAAAACGACAAATGACGTGTCTGCGTTGATTTCACCGATCTCAATAAAGCATGCCCGAAAGATAGCTTTTCGTTGCCACACATTGATCGCCTAGTAGAGGCCACGACGGGTAACAAGCTATTGTCATTCATGGATGCTTTCTCAGGATATAATCAGATCATGATGAATCCTGACGATCGCGAAAAAAATTGCGTTCATTATCGACCGCGGCACGTACTGTTATAAGGTAATTCCCATCGGGCTCAGAAACATTGGGGTAACTTATCAACGACTCGTCAATCGTATGTTCTCCGAGCAGCTCGAGAAGTCTATGGAAGTATACATTGAAGATATGCTCATAAAATCTCTCGAAGAGCAAAACCACGTCACTGATCTACAAAGATGTTTCGAGAAATGAAACCTGCAAAATATGAAGCTCAACCCAGCAAAATGCAGGTTCGTTGTGGCATCAGGAGAATTTCTCGGATATCTCGTCACGTACCGAGGGATCGAGGCCAACCCAAAAAAAATCAACGCATTGGTCGAGATGGCCTCTCCCAAAAACAAGCGGGAAGTACAGAGACCGAATGGGAGATTCGCCGCTCTCAATCACTTCATCTCGCGGTTAATGGACAAGTGCCTCCGTTTTTACGACATTCTGAAAGGGAACAAAAAGTTCGAATGATCTGAGCAATGCGAAAAAGCTTTCCAAAAGTTGAAGAATTACTTAACCAAACCTCCAGTCCTCACAAAAACTGTCATCAGAGAGCCCATGTTTCTGTACATCGCGGTGTATCCGACAGTTGTAAGCGGTGTTCTCATAAGAGGAGAATGTAGCGAACAAAAACCAAATTTTCACGTAAGCAAAACCTTGTTAGAAGCTAAAATGAGATATCCGCTGATGGAGAAACTAGCACTCGCCGTCGTCATGTGAGCTCGAAAACTAAGACCATACTTTCAATCGCGCACGATCGTCGTACTTACTTCATTTCCGCTTCAGACAATTTTGCACAGCCCCAGTCAGTCGGGACGATTACAAAGTGGGTAATCGAGTTAAGCGAATACGACGTCAAGTACCGAACAAAGACTTTTGCAAAGTCGCAGGTACTTGCCGATTTCCTGGGAGAGCTCCCTACGAAAAATGCGGTCAATCGCGAACCGGACGCAATTTGGACCCTTCATGTCGATGGATCTTCATCCAGGCAAGGTTCGGGAATCGGAATTCGGCTCGCTTCACCAGTCGGTGAATTACTGGAACAATCATTCCGGTCGATGTTTCACGCCTCGAACAACGAAGCCGAATACGAGGCACTCATTGCCGGATTACGATTGGCTCGCGGGCTGAAAATACGCAATATCCACGCATATTGTGACTCTCAACTCGTCGCAAACAAATTCAGAGGCGAACACGAGGCCAGTGACGAAAGGATGGAGTCATATTTGAAACTTGTTAAAAATCTTGCCCATAACTTCAACCAATTCACTCTTACGCAAATTCCTCGCTCAGAAAAACACGCAGGTCGACGCATTAGCGGCCCTGGCATCAAGCTTAGACCCGAATCTTAGGCGGGTAATCCTCGTAGAATTCATCGAACACCTGAGTATCGGTCCTCTCATCATTTAGAATCTAATCCAGTCCCAAGATGAGGACATCGACGAAACCGACACTCGACTAGAACAAAACTCAGAACAATCCGAATATGGTTGGGATACGCCATGGTTGGAGACGATCATAGCATACATAGTCGAAGGGGCACTCCCCATCGAGAAATGGGCAGCTCGAAAAGTTCAGATCCAGGCCGCCCGATTTGTAATAATGGACGGAAAAGTCTACAAATGGTGATTCTCCGGGCCAGTTATGACATGCGTAGAGGGAAGCGACTCGCAGAGAATCATGGAAGAAGTCCACTCCGGGTCTTGTGGAAATCATACTGGCGGGAGATCCCTCGCGAATAAAATCAAGCGCCACGACTACTATTGGCCAACAATGATCAAGGATTGCGAGAAATTCGCACGCAAATGCGAAAAATGCCAAAGGCATGCGCCGACAATCCACCAGCCTGTGGAAGTTCTTTCCTCTATTCCGACACCATATCTATTCATGTGATGGTCAACGGAAATCGTCGGCCCCATGCATAGATCTAAGCAGAAACGCTTCCTGCTAGTCTTGACCAACTTCTTCTCAAAAATGGGTTGAAGCGGACTTATACGCTAGAATCAAAGACGCCCAAGTTGAAAGTTTCGTGTGGACGAACATTATATGCAGACACGGTGTCCCATACGAAATCGTAACAGACAACGAATCCCAGTTCATTTCAACAAGATTCGAGGCATTTTGCGAAAAATGGAAGATACGGCATACCAAATCCACCCCAAGGTATCCGCAAGGCAACGGCCAGGCTGAAACCATCAACAAGACCATCTTAGACGGACTCAAGAAACGCTTGGACGCTAAAAAGGGCCGATGAGCTGAAGAACTCAAGGAGTTCTTTAGTCACACAGAACAACTCCGAGAAGAGCAACGGTTGAAACCCCTTTCGCCCTCATGTACGGGGCAAAATGCATTATCCCAGCTGAAGTAGAATTCCCCAGGATACGCAGGAGACTACTCCCCGAACGAGAAGATATAAACAATCTAATGCTATTGGATGATCTCGACCTCGTCAACGAATGCCGAGACCAAGCCCTTATTCAAATCCAAAACTACCAACAACCAGCGGCAAAGTACTAAAACTCAAGCGTACGCAGCCACAGGTTCAAGGAATGCGTTCTAGTTTTACGCAAAGTTTTCCAGAATACCGCAGAGCGAAACGCCAGGAAACTCGGAGCAATATGGGAGGGACCATACAAGGTCATAAAAGTAGTCCGACCAGGAGCATATGAAATTGCCACAATGTAGGACGTCAAAATTCCTAGAAACTGGAACACGATGCACCTCAAAAAATACTATCACTAGGCAACAACGTTAACGATAAATTGAACTACGAGACGCCTTGATCCCCGAAAGGGGTACGTAGGCAACACGTCTAAAGACGATTTCAGCTGTCCCCCTCACGAAAAAAGGGGGGAGTGGGTGAGTATACATATACTCATATACTCCTAAAATTCGAAACACCATCCTCAAACAACATCATCGACAGACCATTTTTGCCAAAAACGCCCCAGAAAGCGTTTCAAGCCCGTGAACGCCTCAAGAGCGAAGCACGGCATACAAAAGAAAAACCAATTTTCAGCATCACGAGACGTCGCAGACGCTTGAAAAACCGTTTTTCGACAACACACCTTCCTCAGTAAAAAACACAAAACCTTCGCGAAGACCTACAAAAGGTAATAACTACCGATAAGTTTGTTGTTGATCACAACAAACTCCCAACGTCCTAACCAGACCAAGCCATCTCACAGAGGTAGCTCTCATACATCCGACTAGGATAATTGCGCGCTATAAAAGAAATACGAAATTTTGGTCAGCACTTCCAAACGACTTGGAAATTTTCTTTGGAGATATGCTCGGTTCCCAATTGGTATAAGACATATAAGCCGAGAACTTATCGTAGAATTCAATATCGAGACGGAACCAGGTCGAAATCGAAAACGGGAAACGTAAGCTGGAGTTAGTCACCGCACGCCCTAAAACCGAGAGTAGACCTAGGTCTTGTCCTAAACACAGCACAGTGGTCTCTAACATCTCAAGGCATGATATATAACCAATACGAGATCCTAAAACATGTCTTTTCGTTCATATCTAAATGCTCAAGAGAGTTTACGAAACTTCTTAACATCCCGAACGAGCAACGCATAGAACGATCAACAAAAAGAGTTAAATACGAGACGACAACTTGTGTTTTCCCTCTACACCAAATCAAACCAAACCCAGCACACTGGTCTCAAACATTTCAAGACACAGTATCTAATCGATACGAGATTCCAAAATTTGTCTCTCGCCTATGTTCTCATGTTCACGAAAATCCGAAAGAATGAATCTTTCGACAACTCGCATCCGAAACAAACAACGAATATAGCGATTCTCATGTCTCTTCGCAACTGTGACGCTCCTTATACGCAACCGAATCGAAATAAAAACGCAATTCATTGACATAAAGCCACAAAGCGGCAAGGAATTCACAGCCACACACGGCTAATCACGAAACATAAAAAGGCCTTATCAGGCAAAAACAAACCATAACTAAAACACAAACAAATGTCCTGAACGAGACTACAACCTCGCTAACCATCTTCGTGAAGGACCGCATCCTCACCCGCTACCTCACTAGAATTCTAAGCCACATCGTCTCCACCTCTCCCCTCGGCGTCGTCAAGCTCGATGACCACGGGATCCTGCTTCTCAGAGTTTTTGGAAAATGGCGGAAGGGCACAATCAGATTTCATAGCCGCAAAGATAGAACCAAAGTCCCCCTCAGCGGCCTCCAGCTCCCCTTGGCGAGCAGACAGCTTCGCCTCTTTGGCCTGCCGAGACGGGGACTCTTCATCAAGGAACGTCCAGATCTCTCTCATTGCTCCCTCGATAACCGCCAGGGCGAGATCCCTGTTGTGGATATCCATCAATGAAGCAAGAGAGCTCACAATCTTAGTGAAACGAGACCAAGACACGGCGTATAGAGCAGCCCTCGACTCGGCCACAGCCTCCGCAATCCCACGGCTCGATGAGCTTTCTTCGCGCTGCATCCGACGCCGCAGATGACGCAACTCCGAGGATTTGGTCTTCCTATCCGTTTTCTCCTTAAGCAACGAGCTCTCTGTCTTCCCGAGATCTCTCTAGAGCTCTCCAATCCGAGTCTCCAATCGATATACCTCGAGGGAACGGGCATCCTCGACACCCTCAGATTTCTTCTCAATCCGCGATGACTGGCTCTTCGACTCAGCAAGCTCTTTCTTAAGATGCTCAACCTCCGAGCCGCAGTCATTCAGCATCCCATCGATCAAAGATATGAACTGCGCGAAAGAGAGAGTGAGACAAAAGAAAGAAGAGAGAAATCTGACGTTGTGAGAAAAGATCCACAGAACGAACCTTGGCACGATGCTGCGATCGTGCGCTCGTCCCAGAAGCTCCTAAGGGCGAAGGTCTGACCTCGACCCCTCTGACGAACCTTTTCTTCCTAACCATCTTCGTACCGGAACAATCCCTCTTGCGTCCCTCAAAAGCAATGGCGGGGGTGGTGCCAGAAGCACGTAGGCCTAAGACGGTCTCTCGCCTGACCGGAGGAGGAGGCATCGACTCAGGCCCCTGCTCCAAATCACTAACGGGAATAGGAGTCGTTGAAGAGCATGTCGGCTGGATCGTCCCATCTTCAGGAAAGATCAGAGAAGGAGGTGGTGGCACGAACTCAGGAACTAGTGACGCAACCGGGATCGTAGAACCCACCAGGGAACAACGACAACGTCTCCCACCTCGACCTCTCGACGAGACAAGTCGTTGCGGAAAGCCAGGTACTCAGCCACGTGCTCTGGGATGGTATCACGAGTCAGGAGATTCGAAAGATCCTCTGAAAGAGCGGCATCCACCTCATGACTGTTATCTCTCTGTCCATCACATGGGGAAGTCATATTCTTTTTGCAAGAGCTCTCAAATCAAAAGTTTGAAGAAGTGAGGAATGAATGAGGAATGAGAGAGGAAGTCCAATATTTTTAAGGATTTCCACGCAATAAAATAATCGATAAAGTTCATCTTCGCTATAATCTTGGCCGAAGATTCCGATTAAAACACACATGACTCGCCCGCAAGAGTCGCAATCGAAACTTGCGAGCTGGGGGGCTAACTGTTGGGGTCAAAAACACCAACTTCAAAATCAACGACCAAGATTCTTGAATAACTTCTGAGAAACTTCAGTAGACGAATTCCGGAGCGATAAAAAGTCATCATAAACGACGGATAACCGTATTGGACTTCGAAAATATGAGCAACGCGAACAACGGCAAGTCTAGATGCCCATTAGGCGCCCCAGACCATGCTTTCCTGATTGTCTTCTTCTTTGAATCCCGGTTCAAGCATTTCTTGTTTCGTCTCAATCAGAATCTCCGTTGAAGTTTCGCGGCAATAACCGTATAGACTCATACCATTCTTTAAAACTTCTTATCGATTGTATGAAACGATAACGGTTAACTCGAACACCGACATTGTCTTAACCATATGATCGGTCTTATCATTGTCGTAAAACCGTCATCACGTAGTTGTACGAAGAACGACTTCTCCGAAAGAAATCATAAAAATCACTTTGTCGCTAAACGGCCCGCGAAGACCCAAAATGCGACAAAAGTCCACATATGATTTCGGAACGAGAACGGGCCCAATTGCGTCAACAATCTACATGAGTTTCGTGAAAGATAAAAGGAAAACACGATAAAGTCAAAGTCTGAAGATAAATATGAAAAATTCGTGGAGATATGGAATATTCCCGAAAAATGGAATATTTCTGCAGGAGGATATGCACGAATCTAGGGCGGAAAATGAAACGGATTTAACCTACAAAGGCATATAAAAGAGGGGCTAAGAAGAAGAACAAGGGGGAGAGACACAAATTTCGTCACCACCAAACACTTAGAGAATTAGGGTTTTTACTTCCGTTTTTCGTTAGCGAGCTACAACTCAACTAGGTTTATAAGTTTACGCTGTTAGATCTAGGGTTCTCGCCGACAGTTCTTGCGGTCACGGCTTTACACCAGTTGTAAACGCTCAAACACGAATTCGAAATAAGATCTCTTTTACTCTACTTCGTTTACGATCTGTATCTTACTTTCGATTTGCTTTTCGTTTACGATTTCGTTTTACTTTAACTTTGTTATTTGTTTACGAATCCTGTTTAATTTTACTATGCAATCTCTTCACGTTTAATTCATCGTCTGTTTTCATCGCGTTCTAATCTCTCGTTTTTTGGCCCAGCAGAAATTCGGGACCTCAGGGAAAGTTAGGGTTTCTTGACTTTCCTTCGATTTTGTAAATCGAAAATGCGAATTTCAGTTCCCACAATGCTTCTTGAGGCCCATCGAGGATTTTCCTGTTCATGGCTTCTACATGTCCATTTCGTTTAGGATTTCGTGGAGTTGAGTTTTGTATGCAAATCTTGTATCGAGCACCAAAGTTATCAAATTCTGTAGAAGTGAATTGTGTCTTGTTGTCTATAACAATTGCGTAAGGGATCCCATGTCTATCAAGGATATTCTTCCACAGAAAATTTGTGACCTCTTCGCCTTTGATTTAGGAATAGACCTCGGCTTTGACCCATTTTGTGAAGTACTCTGTGAGAACGAGCTTATACTTTATGTTATTGGATAGGTGCAAGGTCTTGATTATGTACATAGTCTGGCGCATGAACGCATGTGGCGACGTGATTGACTGCATGACCTCTGTTTGCTGGTGGACAGTTGGGGGGGTACCGCTGGCACCGTTCACATTTTTGGGCAGAAGTGATGTAGTCCTTCTCCATCATTGGCATTGAATACCCATTCTAGTACATCTTTTGGGTGGGAGAACGTCTGTATCACAACCTAATCTAAGTAGATCTAAAAATCCATGGTTCGATCAAAAGAATTACTCACACAACATAGAGAAGAAAAAGAAAAGAGATGAAGATAAAGAGATAGATTTCATAGATAAAGATAGATTTTGATCCAAGATCCAAACTTAAAAAGAGACTCTTGATCTTAAAGATCAAGAGAAAATACAAACTTGAAAGTTATAAAAGTGTGTTCTTGTCTTAGAAAAAATGGATACTCTCATAAAAATAGGTTAAGGGGTATTTATAGGGTGAAGAAGGGCATTTTTAAGGTTGCGGTTGTTAGCCATCGACCCATCTGGTCGATGGGAGCTAACCCAGGGTCGATGTCTTGCAACCTCCAGAAGAAGAGGTGCCATTTACTGCCTAGGTCGTTGGCCATCGACCCTATGTTGCTGGCCATCGACAATCGGTCGATGGGAGCTCCCTTTGGGCAATTTTGATGGCCCCTTCTTCCTCTTTGACATCTTGTTTGATCTCATCTTCTCCCAATGCTTCTATCCCTTAATTCCCTTTGATTATTGGTCACTTTTTCTCCTAGAATCCATCATCTCAAGCTCTCAAAGTGCTCTCCAAGGTTGTACCTACAAATGCAAAGAAAATGCATGCAAATGCAAGATATGCCTAAACTAGACTCTAGACTCAAACTAATGCATTCTAAGACTTAAATGCAACATTAACAACCTAAATGCATCTAAAACATAAAAGAAATAAGTTCTAAAATGCATTAAAACCTATGCACATCAACTCCCCCGGACTTTCCCTTTGCTTGTCCTCAAGCAAACAACAAAGATAAAATCCGGAAGCGAGGTTTGAAAGTGAGAAGCCAAGCCAAAGTATGTCTAGAAATGCCTTCAACCAAATGTCCTAAAGAGTAGTATCATGGTGCATAAATCACGAACACTAAGTGTACTTCGTCATACTCATCACAAGAACTATCTCTAGGCACCTAAGTTAAATATCCACATACCATCTCATCCACCTATCCCTTAATATTTAATTAAAGTTATGGCGTGCGGTCTTTACTTATGGGCAAGAAATCAAAATCCATTCGGCTTGGAAATAAAAGGGGTAGATATTCAAAGAAGTGTTTAAAGGAGGTTTCACTCAATTTTGATGGTGGTTTTCTCTCAAAAACAAGTAATGCAAGACATATGGCAAAATTAAGGTAGTAGCCGAACAACTTAAGCATACAAAGCTATTTCTTCAACTATGCTACAATCCTGATCCCCATTAATTACCTACACTACCCGGATGTGTTTCCCTTCTTAAAGTTTTAGAGATTTAACCCCTATATGCACTTTCTTAGCAAGATTTTCAAGATTTCCCAATGAGATCAACAACTCCTTTCTTCGATTTCCTTGCTTAGTACTAAGAGACCCTTTTTCTAATTCTATCAAAAAAATTTGTTCTTCTAGCAATTCTCTTTAAATTTTTTATAGAAGCCACTATCACTAAAACTTTGAATCATTTTTCTCTTTATTTAAAATTCACTAGTGACTCTCTTTGCAATTCTAAAACTTTGGAACTTATGCTAGGAACATACAAGACTCTGGATCTCTTAGACTCTTTTCCTTATGGTCTCTTTCCCTTATATTTTCTCACTTATGCTTGCATAACTTCTCTATTAAG